>WOUI01000005.1:0-257206 GCA_012184565.1 Aspergillus floridensis
GTCCCCCTGGTTGGTTTGTTTTTTGTTTTGGGTTGTGGGTGGTGTCGGTGGGGGTGTTTGTTTTTTTCCGTTCCGGGGGGGGGGGGGGGGGGGAGTCACTGAGTAGAGATCTCTTTCGTGAGTGGCATGGCGTTCAAGGGAGCAATTGGAAAGGAGGGCAAAGGCAGCAGAGGCAGCAGAAGGTTGTTTGCACATGATATCCAACGGTTAATAGGACTAAGAACTTTGGTAGTAAAAATAAAAGAGCTAGTTATACATGACAAACACACGCACACACACACACACATACAAAATGATATATGCAAATATTCCCGGTTCTAACTGCCATACACACTCCGCAACCCCCCTCTCAACAATCTAATTCTATCCTAACAGTACAGTGGAAGCGAAGCAAAAACATCCTCAGGAAGTTTTTGTTTACCGCTCGGCCAGCATGTTCTTGATGCTGGCATAGTACTGTGGCCGAACGTACTTGGCGATCTCGTCCTTGGCCAACCACTTGAAATCGGTCAGGTTATCAGCATTGCCAGTCAAGTCAGCCTGGCCGGTGAAGATGCGCGCCTTCATGAAGAAGGTCTTCTCGCCGCGGAGCTCCGAGGAGGGTTTGCGGAGGTTGTAGACGTAGTGGCCGACGGGGTGGTAGCCCACGAACCAGGTGTTCATGTTGACACCCGCCGCCTGGGCGAGGGTACGTTGAGCAGCCTGCAACGAAAGGTTAGAGGACGCCGCGTTTTCACAATCACCTATGTTTTAGAGAAAAACAAAACATACCTGCTTCATAGTCTCCTCCGGCTCCACCGCGGAGCTGGGCAACTTCCAGTATCCCTCCTTCGACTGTACGAGAAGATACAGCGTCCGCTGCAGGGCCCGGTTCAGACTCTTGTCGTCGCCCTTCTCGTCCGCCTCCGTCCACCGGGGGAACGGCCGGGGGATCTCCTCCTTCTTGCTGGTGTCCTGGGAGGTGGCATTGGCGGTGGCCTCGGCGTCCTGGACGAGCATCTCAACCTGGTGGGCCGGGTCGGACTCGACGGCGCCCACGAGCAGCTCGTCGTTCCACGCATCCTTCGAGTAGGCGTTGTACTTGCCGATGTCGCGGGCGGCGGTCTGGCGCTCGCGGATCTTTCGCTTCCAGTCCTCGTCGGCGGGCGTGCCGCGCTTGAAGTAGAAGTACTTGGTGAAGGGGAGCGTCAGCCGCTCGTTCAGGCGGCGCTGGTAGAAGAAGTACGCCTTCTCGAAATCGGTCAGGTCGCGGGTGATCTGGGGCTGCCGGGACAGCAGTACGCCGGCTTTGATGGTGTGGGTGGGCTTCACAACGGGGAAGGCCGAGCTGGGCGGCGCGGTCGTGGTCTCGGGGGTACCCTGCGTCGTCGCAGCAGAGGCATATTGGCGACGGACAATGGTCTCTTGACAGCTTCTGCACACTCTAGAGTCGGAGGCGGAAGGCCCTGTTATTTGGGAGAGATAGAAAACAGTTTAGCTGTCCGTCGTCCGATTGCAGAATGGGGAAAGACAGAAAATTAAGATAAACTCACGCAGAAGCGACGCTATGCGCCTGGCACCATTGGACCCGGAAGACATCTCTCCAAAGGGCTATGTGAAATGTTTGGGGTGGGGGGGTGATTGTCAATATACTACTCCCTCCCGGACGCCGATACTGGACGAGAAAAGTTGGCGGCGCGGCGGTCACCTGCTTCTCTCTCTCTCTCTCTCTGTCTGTCTGTCGGCGAAACTCCAACCGGAACAATTCTAGTCCCGTCCCAAGGCTAGCATTTCACGTGACCAGGTGCTTTATAACCTGTCCACACCAAATCCTTTCTCTCTCTTTTTTTCTTTTCTTTCTTCTCACGGCACCATTTCCTTATCGTCACTGTTCTAGTTTTTCCACGACCAGTCGATCATTTTTCCGGTGCTCAGAGTGAGTACTTTGCGGCCATTTTTCGCTAGCGGTACCTTCTTGAACCAAGGTGTACTGTTAGATAGACGCTGCATACATTCCCCACCATTACTCAGTTTAGTTACGCTGGGCAATTGTGATACGCGGGCTAGTAGTAACTTGTAGTAAATGTAAACCACAAGCTCAGCGCTACATTACTTCATGCCGGAGTCTATGGGATTGCTATTTCTGGTGGTCTCGATCCGCTTCAACCAAAGTGGCACACCCTCTCTTGCGTCCCAAAGACACGCAACTTGTTCCCGTAGGTGCTCCAGAATTTGGCGTCTAGACGAGGGATCAGCTGTCCACGGTTAGCTTTATCTTGGATTACTGTCGAATTACTGGGTCTCAGCGCCATCCCAGACGCTCCGGGAGAACCGGCGCTGACACTGTGAGCCGCGCCCTTGCTGGCCGCCTCAACCTCGCCCGTGCGGAGATTCATATAATTATTGATTGTATGCTCAACGAGCTGCTCGTGCGACCCAGCCGACGCAGGCTGACCAGACTTTGGGGATGACCCTGTCGCCTTTGTGTTCTTGCTTCTGTCTCGATTCTGTTGTTGGATAGGCAGGCTCAGCCTCTGACCCTGCCCAAACTCAGTTTTGTATGCGCCCCTGTCTGGAGTCTGTATCTGTGTAATTGGTTGACCCTGCCAGATAAGCTCGTGGGCTGGCGGTGTAGGTTCATCGTCTGCGCCCCGGTCCCGAAGCTGTGCAGAGAGCTTGATGAAGACTTCGGCGGTGAGCAAACTGTCATAGCCCGCCTCATGGTTGATGCCTTGCGCTTTGTATTTTGTATGCCGAGAAGCAAGCTCTAGCAGAAGCAGGTATGTTAGTCTCATCTAGATGGCGGGCCTGGTGAAGGCCACTTACTGGTCTTCGGGTAAGGGTTGGGAGCCAGCTTGTTGTGAATATCTTGCAAGGAAGACGTAGGGTTGATGGAACCGCAATCATGGGTAGCCATATATTTCGTATCCATCAGAACAGGAAACATCTCGTGAGTTATCGATTGAAACTCTTCGACACGATCCGGCAGAGGCCCGAAGAAGCATCGGCAGAAGTATATCAGGTCGGTGAAAAGGTTGTGGCCCACGAGCACTGGTCGAGTGGCTCGCAGGCGTTGCTTGATTTGATCTGAATTCAGCTGGGGCCTTGGCCCTTGCAAGCCTGCCCAGCGGTTGCTGAAGTAGTCCTGCGGGAGATTTGTGAGATCACCACCAGCTAGAGCCTCGGCGACCCATCTAAACCCCGTCTGTTCCCAAGCTCTCTTATGCGTAGACTCGATTTTCTGCGCAAGGACGGCTTGTTCTCGCTTGTCGTCGCGGTCTATGATTTGTAGGAACCCGGCCGGCCGTCCGAAAGCTTTTAGCAACGGGTACTCCACCTCTATAAGTTGATATATGAGTCTCTTTTGAAATCTGTTAAGCTCCACCGGCATGAGACCAGGCTTTTCAACTGCACCGGGACGACTGGCTGGTGGGATGTTGAGGTAGTTGCCACGGGCCTGCCGGAAATCAGACGAGCTTCACAGAGTAGAGAAGAGGGGACATACTGTACCAAGCGCAAGCCACTCATCCACAAGACGTCGCACTTCTTGGAGAAAGGCAATTGATTCAGACTCGGTTTCATCAACGCCTATTGTGGTCGTCGTTTCCGGGCGTTTGAACTTTTCAGTGACCCTGGCAACGGCCTTGATCTCTTCGTCTCGAGATAAATAGCCCACGCCATTTCTGAAGAGCGAGTCCATGCTAAATCTGTGGGTCAAGAGAAACGCAACAGCTAGAATGGAAGAGCAGATTAGCAGCCGGAGACAGCGGGCTTTGCGACAAGCGTACCGCTGCTCTGAAAGGACCAGTGTCTTTCGATTCCGAGCCTGTCATCAATGATCGGGCTCAGATACAGATTATACGGCCGCAGGGTGTAGATACCTTCGCCTTCCAGTCAGCACCTTTGTTCGGGAAGCAAATCGATTGAGGACTCCCAACCTTCCTTTGGGTCTTCATGACAGATGGTCAAGCCGACCTGCAGGATCTGGAAGTGGTCGGCAGATGTCTTGACCTCTTCGTACCGCTCCTGAAGCGTGCTCTTCCGGCTCCTGCCTCCCTCGAGAGATTTTGCTATTCCTGAGAACTCGAAGTCCAGGGCTACAAAACAGCAGGTTGACAACTCATCTAGGAGCATAGGGAGAGTTAGCCCGAAGTTCTGAGCGGTGATATCCATGCTTTCTATCTATGCGTAATAGACGGTTGAGGGATGATAATAATAATAAGAATAAGAAGAATGATGATGATAGTAGATTGCCTTCAGATAACGAGAATAAGTGTGGTCTAGATTGAGCGAGGTTGAAATATGCCACCCACAGGCTTCAGTGTGGGCACGAACTGAGGCCAGTGTTTTGTTTATCAGGCGAAACCAGGGATAGGAAGGAAGGACTCCAGGAACGATAATGGTCTTGAGTGGTCATTGGAGATCCCTATGATTTGACGATATTGTCTCGTTGTGATTGTTGTTTCAAACCCAATGATCACTGATCTAATTTGTCCGCTCCGTTATACATGAAGAAGATTGATGGGTATTATTGTGACCCACAGTCGATGCCTCGAGGCGGAGGGATGCATGAAGCATGGAGCATGAAGCCGTCACCAGATAGAACAGTTAACAACGCGGGGGTGGTAGCCTGAGGCAGCCCGAGGCAGCTGTCCCGTGACAGAGCAACAACCCCGGACTGTCGAACAAGCCGAGGTGAAGCTGGAAGCAGCACAGCGATCGGTCCGTATGAGAAGGAAGTACCGGCCCTTCGACCAACTCTACCTTACTTAGTGTGACAGCGTTCCGTCCTCCTCTCCCAACCCCATCCTCCACCAACTACAATCTACCTATCAACCACACTTACAATTGTGGAATTTCTCCGTGGAAGCATTGTACCTCTCATTTCCTCATTCCCAGCCCCATCCTACCACTTTCCAAGTCGCCTGTCGCATTCCCGCTGGCGGTAGCTACAATGGCCGACCCATCGGCATGTCAGTCGCAACACCTCTCCTCCTCCGCAACAACAACAACATTACCACTCTCACCCTCCAAGCTCTGCTCCAAGACTTACAAAAAAGCATTTCAACTTTTTCTCACACGACGGCTTCAAGAAGCGCTCGCCGCGTTGGAACCCGCCATCACCTCTCCCAGCGGCAATGACGAGCAATTCACCAACGGCGACTCCTCCTCAGCCCTCGGCGGACCGCCAATCGCCGCCGCCCAACCCACGAGGCGGATCAAAGTATGGAATCTTTACATCACCCTGCTGAACGCCATTGTCGAACTGGGGCCCGAAGAAGGCAAGGCAGTATTCGGACAAAAGGAATGGAAAGCTATTTCGTCCCAAGTTCGCGAGGGACAGATCTGGGAGACCGTCGTGCAGACCGGCTACCAGGGTCTCGAGGGTTCCGTCGACGCGGAAGTTGTATATAATCTGTGAGTGAATTCCTCAGCGTTAACAGCTCGATCTTGCCAACTGACCACACCGGGTCCCATCAGTGCCACCCTACTTCTCAACCACATGCCATCGCAGAAACTCAACCAACAGCGACTTGAAACCTATCTTTCGTCGTCCGGTCAACCGAACCTAGATATCACCGAGCAGCATCTGCGCGACCACTCCTCGTCCACGACGTCACTGCAGCGAGCCAATGGCGGGACGGATACCCCGAAGGACTTGAACGCACGGGTGCGGATCATCGAGTTGTTCACGCTGCATGTGCTCCCCCGCAATGAGGAATGGAATTACGCACAGGAATTCATTAGCCTGAGTGAAGTCCTCGATGAGGAACGGAAAGACGTGTTCTTGCAGACACTAGAGGGCTTGAAGGAGGAGAAGCAGCAAGGGGAGCTGCGCGCTGCGGCGCTGCAGCGGGAGAAAGACGCGGAGCTCGAAAGGCAAGCGCGCGAGGCTGAACGACGGCAGGTGGAAGAGGACGCCGCCGCCGCCGCTGCTGCTGCTGTCGCGCAGTCGCAGCAGAAGGGCCATGGCCGGAGCAGCAGCGAGTTGGATTACGGGATTGAGAAGACGTATCCAAACGGCAGTATCAAGGGTCGAGGGAAGAGCACCGAGAAGCAGGTCAATGGAAAGACTGGAGCTTCTGCCACAGGCCGCACTGCGTTCTCGCCGTCCGGCTCGAAAAGCATCAAAAAGACAGACAAGCCCGATACGCGAGCCAAGCGATCACAAGCCCTGACGAATGTGGTCCGCAATCTGATGCAGTTCATCCGGAAGAGTATTGCGGGGAACCCGCTCTCCTTCGCGCGGACGATGCTCTTCATGCTGGGAATCTTGTTCACGCTGAGCCGACAGGATATCCGGGAGCGCATTCGGAGGATCACAGGCGCGGGGTGGCAGAAAGTCAGGGGGACGATAGGGATGGGGGTGAAAGTGAGCTATATCTGATGACGAAACCATGGTCTGTGGTTATTCAATGTATAGGGTCGTGATCGACCTGTCCCCAACCACGTTCTGTTTCCTGATTCCTGTAAATTCTCATTCTATTGTATGAATCTATTGACGACAATATGGCCGGTTCATACAAGGTTCGAAGCGTCCTTCTCCCGCCATTGCCCATTTTCCACGGTCTCTCCTTTCCCTGTTACTCCCTCCTCAACAGAACCAACTTCCTCCTGCTCACCACCGTCCCCTCCACTCCTCCCGGCAACCTCCACAGCCCCCTCCGCATCCCCCATTTGGATCCCCTCCACCCGCACCCTCCACTTCTTAAACCAATGCACAAAGAAATGCGCCACACAGATCTGCTCCGTGGTAAACAACAACACCGGCACGGAGGTCTTAGCCTTCAGATACAGCTCCAATGACCCCCACATGGCATACAGCAACGGAATGCCCAGCGCATTACTCTTGGCGGGGGCACAGAAACACACGGCGATGGCTTCCCTGGGGTCCATGGGCCGAAACGGCCGGAATTCCAACTTCCTCCTTCTTGGGGCGTCTTCCCCGGGAATCCTCCTCCCCGCTGCCGTGAACCGGGAAAGGAAGCCGGGCACGGGGATGGGGATCACCACACGCGCCAGAAAGGTGGGGGGCCGGGAGAGGATGAAACAGGCCGCTGTCATGAAGATGTAGAGGGCGATGTTGAACAGGGTGACGAAGATGATGGTTTGGACGGAGAGGGTCTGGAGGGCGCCGGTTGCGAAGCAGGAGCTGAATGTTGACCTTTTCGGGTGTGTTAGACTTGGGATGGGATGGGGGAGGGAGAAAGGGAAGGGAAGGGAGATGCGAACCAGATCAGCAACAGCAGACAGGCGGTGCTCAGCTTGGGCAACTTGAAGGTGAGCAGGACCCAGGCGGTGCGGTCGGGCCAGGTCCAGCGGATGAGCTGGCCGACGACGAGCGGGAGGAGCACGGCGAGGCCGAGCTGCTTGAAGACGTCGCGGTACATGTCAGAGAGGTCTCCGCCGGCGGCGCCGCGCCAGGGGTCGAAGGCCGGGTCGGCGGGCAGGAGGGTGATGGTCCAGCCGGCAGTCACAAAGGGGCCCAGGAAGTTGGCGATGATGACTTCCACCAGAGCGGCGGCGTCGTCGCCGCCGGCGGAGCGCGTCATCACCACGTTCGAGGCGATGGTCGTGGGGATGCAGGCCAGGAAGACGTAGCCGGCCAGCACGGCGCGGTCGATGTGCTGGTGCGGATCACCAACTAAGATAACGTGCACGACCGCCAGCATCAGCGCCGGGATGACCACGAACGAGAACCCCTGCACCAGCACGTGCAGCCGCCAGTTGAGCAGGTGCCGGAACAGTTTCTCGCGCGGCACGCTGAGCCCCGAGATCAGGAAGATGAGCGCCATCGCCCCGTACAGCACGCTATACTCGGACCGGATGATGCCCCCGTTCTTCGCGACGTTCGGGAAGTAGTACGCCAGCACGCAGACGACCCCGATCCCGATCAGGAGCCATTGGTGCAGGATGAAGAGCGCCGTCGTTTTCAGGGCTTGTCCCATGCCCCCGGGGCCCCGGCGGTACCATGGTGGTGGTAGAGGTGGTGGTGGTGGTGGTGTTTGGGCAGGCGAGGCCACGCTCATGATTTTTGGATTCCAACTAAGCTTTTCCGTAAGAGTCCCTCAGAGAGAGGTGCAGTGGTTCTTGCCAAGCGTTTCCCTCTCCTCGCTATATAGCTACTGAGCAAAAACGGTGATTGTGCCATTTTCGCGCTGCATGATGGACGAGTTGTGTGTCGGTGGTCGATCGGGGTCAAAATCTAGGGCCGACCTGATAAACTGATAGGCTGAAAAATCTTCCGGGCGGTTCCATCCTGTCTGAAGTTAGGCGTGGACATGCATGTGCGCTGTTCTATTATGCATACTTCTGGAGTTATAGCGCCAGATAAGTGTTAGATTGACGATCTTATCTGGAGCACTCAGTCCTAATTCACAGTATCAGTCAGTATCCGAGGCCAGTATCAGCAAAGTCGTAGCAGTATACTCCAAACTAGAACTTATCGGGCCAACAATCTACCGTCCGTCCTCCGTGCCCATATAGCAGCACGTGATCCTCCTAATCATCCTGCTCCCTCCTACAAAAAGTTACTCAAGAGAGCTGCTATAGAGCTTCCACGAGGCATAAGATAGGCAAGTGCGACCCTCGTCGGAGGCCATCTCTTCCCCAGAGATACTCCTCACAACCAGGTGAGACAGACCTCCGATGCAGTGCGACCAGCAGCATGTGAAAGATCTTAGATCAGAGCCTCAGGCTGCTTGTACTCGCAAGGCAGTAAGAAGTCACCTGATCCGAACGATGATCGTTATCATTCTTTCAATCTACTACCGTACAGTGAATGAATGTACTTTGTCGAAAGCGAGTTCTCTCTATGTAACAAAGATTTGCCGGAATGCAGGCAATGCAATGGGCAAGCCACGCCCGCCGGGGGGGAAAAACGGTCAGCAGACCATGGATAAAACCTGAACCG
The DNA here is from genome assembly GCA_012184565.1 of Aspergillus floridensis. Lineage (NCBI taxonomy): Eukaryota > Fungi > Ascomycota > Eurotiomycetes > Eurotiales > Aspergillaceae > Aspergillus > Aspergillus floridensis. The sequence goes on from WOUI01000005.1 coordinate 8,894, forward strand.
TGGGGTTAAGCACTTTTTTTTTTTGTATTACTGCAACAGAAAAAAAGTTTAGTCTATGGTCGGTCACCCGTGCAAGCGCAGCGATTGCAAATATCGGAGCAAAGGTAGAACTCCGGTGGTTCACAAAAGTCACAAGATCTTTTTTTTTTTTTTTTCCTTTTTTTGAGATCTCCCCCAAGCCGAAGCTCTCGCTGCGACTGGTCCAGAGAACTCCGGGGAAGGAGAAGCCTGAGGGCTGAGGGGGAAACCGACCTCGGCAGCATTTTCAATCTCCAGGTTCTTGGCCCGGGAATACCCGTGACTACTACCTACAACTGTGAGTGTGAGTTGGGAGGGTGGGCTACACTTGTTACAGTACATACATACATACAATAAAGTTGAGTTCGCCATGAAACTCTGACTAAGTTTTTCCAGAGGGGGGATCACTGTCACAAGCTTATTAAACTTTGAATGCGGGAGGTTGATGATGTTGTTCACGACACGCAGATGACGACAAGGAGGGTCCAGCATGTGAAGGTGGTTTCTGGTCTTTTGCCCGATGCAGTTTGCTGGGCTGAATCACTGACTGTCTAAAGTACAGTGTGTGTGTGTATGTGTGTGGTTCCGCTCTCCCTGCCCAGTGGCACCGCTCGGAGGAAGATTGGCCGGGTACAACCAAGTCAGCCAGTCAGTTAGTCACTGGGATTGCCAGACTGACAGGCCAAACCGTCCGTCCTTGGACCCGAAGCCTCGGAAGAGCGAGGACGACAACGTGGGGAGGAGGTGGAGGAGACAGACCCCCCAGGCGACATGAGCATGAGGATGATGTATTGTACCGATGTACTGCCTGTGCACTCACTCACTGTAGCTGATGCCTTGATATAATGGTCGTAGTGGAAAATGAGGAGGACCAGCGTATAAAAAGGTCGTGTGCTCCTCCCCTGTCGAAAGTATAAATCAAAGACATTCCTATTTCCTCTCATTACCATATTCATCCTTCTTCCTCGTTGCGAATAATTTTCGGCTGTTGCAGCGGCGGCAGCTCATCCGCAGTTCCGCTCGTCCAGCGAAGCTTCCTCCGCTTCCCCGTCATAGCTTCTCCACGCCCGGCTTTCTCAGGGCTAAACTCATCCTATCCGTCCGCCCAGCAAGTAGTTGAGATCCTCATTGCCGAGTCCCCATTATTATTATTATTGTTGTTGTTGCTGTGACTCTGATTATCCGGGACAGACCTTCTCAATCGCCGATTTTAAATGCCTTGACTTGGTCGAGCCGAGGGAACGTAGTTGCTATATTTCCGTACCTCCCCGTACCAGCAAATTATTTGGCACTGCTTGTGAACCACCGATCCGTTAATCCTGCACCCTATTAAAAAAAAAAAAGAAGATCCCCTGCGCTCCAAAACGAGGGCTTACCATTCCCCTCTTTCTTTCTTTTCTTTTCCCCTTTTCCTTGCTTCCCTTCTTTTATCCGCCCTGGGTTCCTTGCCTGGTCTTTGCCATTGCCAACGAAAGCGCTTACAATCGCATCGCTTCGACTGCTCTTGCTCTACCTGGTGTAGCCCTGAGCGTCAATTTTTCACTTTTTGAATCACACAATCTTTCATCATGTCTGCGAAAGGAGGAAATGGCAAGAAGCCGGCTTCCCCGGCTGTCAACTTGATCGGTACGAAGCTCTGGTGCCTCCCGGCGCACTCGCTGCCGCACAATAATACTGACTTGCGACAGCTGGTGGTGGTGCCGGTATGATGGAGGCCCTCGTGTGCCATCCCCTAGGTAAGAGACACTCGACCCACCGGGCATAGTCAGAATGGTCCACTGACAGGCATTCAGATACTGTCAAAGTCCGCATGCAGTTGTCGCGTCGGGCCAGAGCCCCTGGTGTAAGTAGCGCTCCCGCGCAAACTCTCCGCGCTCCGGCTGACACGCCTGGCCCAGGTTAAACCACGCGGATTCGTTGCCACTGGTGTCGACATTGCCAAGAGAGAAACCGCATTGGGATTGTACAAGGGTCTTGGAGCCGTCCTGGGAGGTATCATTCCGAAGATGGCCATCCGATTCACATCCTACGAAACGTACAAGCAATGGCTCGCGGACAAAGAAACTGGAGCCGTGACCAGCAAGGCCACTTTCCTCGGTATGTCGACAGGCCTGCGCTATGAAAATTGGGTTGGCCCGAGGGAAGTCCTGACTGACATTTTTCTCCCTCAATAGCTGGTCTCTGCGCAGGTGTGACGGAAGCCGTGGCGGTGGTCAACCCGATGGAAGTCATCAAGATCCGTCTGCAAGCACAACACCACAGTCTGTCGGACCCTCTGGACACCCCCAAGTACCGCAGCGCCCCGCACGCCCTGTTCACCGTGATCCGGGAGGAAGGGTTCAGCACCTTGTACCGCGGTGTCTCGTTGACCGCCCTCCGCCAGGGAACGAACCAGGCCGCCAACTTCACCGCATACACGGAACTCAAGGCCTTCCTGCAGAGAAGCCAGCCTGAGTACGCCAACTCGCAGCTTCCATCCTACCAGACGACCTGCATCGGCTTGATCTCCGGTGCCGTCGGACCCTTCTCCAACGCTCCCATCGACACCATCAAGACGAGACTGCAGAAGACCCGCGCCGAGCCCGGCCAGTCCGCCGTGACCCGGATCGTGGTCATCGCCAAGGACATGTTCAAGCAGGAGGGCGCCGCCGCTTTCTACAAGGGTATCACGCCCCGTGTGATGAGAGTCGCCCCGGGCCAGGCCGTCACGTTCACGGTCTATGAGTTCCTGAAGGGCAAGCTTGAGTCATCGCGGTGGCCCTTCGTCGGCGGCACTTTTGAGGAGTAACAGTGGGGGAAAAAAAGGTGTTATGCGGGTAGGAAGGAGTGAGCCGCCATGTGTTTTCGAGAGCATTTGATACCATTGAGCATGGTGGCGTTTTCGATCACTGCTTTTGAGATAAGGAATTCCTGTTTATATGTTTGGTTGGAGGCCTGGATAGCCAATTCTGGAAGATTCACATCTGGGGTGAATTGTACATAGTATCATGTCGGGTTGTTTTGGTCGCATGTTTCCTTTGTATCTATACCTTTTTTTTTTTTGGAAAGTTGGTTAGAATTGTGAACATCCATTGTAAGTGCCTGATGATGATTTTTATGAACCCAGAGTAGCAATGACTGGTTGATCAAGTATGGAAATAGAGAATGTTTTGAGAATTGGACTGAAAATCAAGACAAGTAGAAGCTAAGAATAGAAACCCGCCTGCCCTGATTTCTCTTCCGCTCATCTTACTGAAGTGAACCCCGCCAGACACACCGCTTCTGCCCTGGCCGCCCCCCTCCGTTCCACTCCGCAGTAAACATCCGTCGCTCTTCCCCATCAACTGCCAGCAACAACCACCACCACCACCGCCACCGCCAGCATCAGAGAACACCCACACCAGTCTTGGTGTTCCTCTTTCAAGATGCAGTCCGGAATCTCAGGTACGTTCCCATCTCAACTGCACTCTTCTCTGTCTCCAAGCTCCCCAACATTTCCCTGTTCCTCCTCCCGACCTCTCTTCCCCTGACATTACGACATGGGCCACCTTCCTTCAAAAATCCGTGACCCCCCCCCCCTCTCCTGCCTGTCCGTCAAAAGGACACCCCAAAACTAATGAGACGTCCCAAAAGTCTCCCAAGAACTCCAAACCGCCTTCACAAGCTTCACCACCGACGCCACCCAATTCTGCCTCCCGGTGACCATCCAATCCGAGCGCCTAACCCCGCTACCTGCGCTCCCCTTCGCCTCGACCTCGAATGCCTCCAGCTTCTACGCCTCCCTCCCGCAACTCACCACCGTCCTGGAACCCAAGACCCCGATCTACCTGCTCCTCCGCCGACCCACCACCAACTCGCAAAATGAACTCCTCGCCCTGACCTACATCCCCTCCAACGCGGGCGTGCGCAACAAGACCCTCTTCGCGGCGACGCGCGCCACGCTCGCCCGCGAACTCGGCACGGAGAAGTTCGCGGCGACCATCTTCGCCACGGACGAGGAGGAGGTGATCGGGGAGGCGGCGTGGCGGGAGCGGGAGGCGGACAGGGCCCGGAAGGATGCTGGTGGCACCGCTGATGAAGGACTGGGGTGGAGGAGGGAGGACCTGATGGGCGAGAAGGAGCGGGAGTTGGAGGCCGTGAGGCGCGCGGAGGAGGAGGCGCGGTCTGGCACCCCCGGCCGGGATATTGGCATCGGGGGTACCTTCCAGCGGGGCAGTTTGTTCGCCGCGGGAGGCACGGGCGGGGGCGCGTCGGGGATGCGCATCCAGATGCATGTGGATGATGAGGTTAAGGCGGCTCTTACGGGGTTGCGGGCTGGTGGGTTGGTGCAGTTGGTATGTGTTTCCCCCTATATCTTATATAGGTTTGATGCGGGTGATTATCTGGTTCTTGGAGTCGCCACTTGCAGCGAAAAAGAGGATAGGATCTGGTTTTTGTTATGCTTGTTTGCATCTGGGATGGAGGTCTCGCTAACGAATCTGCTTCACGAACTAAATACAGGCCATCGAGGTCAAGTCGGAGGCTTTCAAGGTGGCTGTCGCTGAGTCGGGCGTCGAGGCCAACGCCGTCCAGTCGCACATCCCGGAATCCTCGCCGCGGTACACTTTCTATCACTACCCTGACTCCGACACCGTGGTCTTCATTTACACCTGCCCGTCGGGTTCGTCGATCCGAGAGCGCATGCTGTACGCTAGTTCCCGCATGCACGCGCTCGCGCTGGCTGAAGAGCAGGGACTGAAGGTTTCGAAGAAGGTCAGTCGACGGCCTTCAATAGAAAAAAAGGGCTTCCGCTAACATTTAGCACTTGCAGATCGAGGCATCCTCTCCCGACGAGATCTCCGGCGAGAGGCTGCAGGAAGAGGTCCACCCGCAACAAAGCACCGGACCCAGTCGCGGGTTCGCGAGACCGAGACGTCCCGGACGGTAAATATGATTAGTTCCCTGGTGGACCCAACGTTTTCCCCTGATTTCTTGTACATCTTGCTTTTTTGCTCTATGAGATCGATACAGTATATAGCCCCTTACCCCGGCACTTAGAGAGCTGAGCGTTCTTCCACCAGCTGTGTGTCTTTTCTTATCAAATCATTCGTAACAGCCAAGACGAGGCGCTTCTTCCGGAGCAGGCAAAATCGAGCATCACCTCACGTAAAAAAGTACCCGACCATAAACCCACACTCTTCCCACGGTAGACCAGCGGCGAAACAAGCGGCGGGGATTGGGCCCACGGAGGTCAATGATTTCGAAAACTTTTCTTCTGGTAGAACAGGTCCGTCCGCGAACTGCCCAGGTTGATGATCTTGGGGCACCCGTCGCGGTCCTTCTCCAGGCGGGTGCACTCAAAGCAGTAGAAGGCGTCGCTGATCCCCTCGCCGCCGCAGACGATGCACTTGTTCTGGTAGTTGCCGAAGGAGCACTCGTCGCAGATGCGGACCAGGGTCGTGGGCCGCACGTAGGAGTCGCAGACGGGGCACTTGCCGTCGCACTTGTCGCAGAGGCGGCCGATGGAGATGCCGGGCTGCTTGCGGCACATGACGAGATCGGGGTGGTGGCGGGACATTTTGGGAGTGTGGTGGTTGTGGTTGTGGTTGTGGTTGTGGTTGTGGTGATTGCTGTGGTTGAGGGAAAGGGTGAGGGTGAGGGTGAGGGTGTGATGGTAGGAGGTTCAGGAGACTAGGTAGGTGTTGTACGTTGTAGGTGGCGTGGATGAATGGAGAGGATTTCAAAGCAAGGGTGAAGAGCTGACGGAGGTGTGTGTGTCCAGGTGAGAAAGGAAGTGAAGAAGGAAGAAGAAGAAGAAGAAGAAGAATCGCCGCGCTTCCTCTAACACTGACACTGCAACTGGGTTGGAACTCCAACGGCAGACCCCGATTTGGTAAGGCGTGGTCCGTGCACGGAGCAGTCCCGCGCCGCCGCCGAAGCAGCTGGCCAGAAGTTATCGATCGCATCGCTAACTAAAGTTATTAGTTTGGGAGTTGCTTTGAGCATTGAACATTCTTGCTTTTCTCTCTCTCGGTCGTGGGTGATTTGTCTGTCCGATCCGATCTCCCTTCCTCCTTCACTCATTGTCGTTGCTTGTTCCCTGATTACAAGGTGTATTTACCTTCACCTCTAGTGTTATCAATTTTCTTGGAAACCCTTTCGTACAACCTCCCCCGGTCCGTTTGGTCTCTGAGTGCGGATATGGCTGAAGGGTATGTCTCAGTTCTAGTCCTCTCTATGAATGCATACGCCACATGCTCTCAGGGATGAGACTTGTTTTGCTGATGCTATGATAAATACATAGAAATCTCGCATCGGCAGTAGCTCTGCCCGATCCAGAAGACCACCAGCCCAGACTCCCTTCCCCAGATCACACAACGACAAATGCGGGCCTCAAACGGCGACAGTCCTCCTCTGCTACAGAGGCGGGCGACGATGTAACAGCCACAGGCACAGAAACAGACAGCAAACGCCGCCGGTTGAGTACCTCCGCCTCCGCCTCCGCCACCCAGCCACAAGAGCAAGACCAAGACCAAGACCAAGAACAAGAACAAGAACAACAAGAACAGGCCGCAGAAACAAACAACAAAGACCATCCGCCTGTCGTCCCATCGGAACCCACAGCAGACCAAGACCAGAGACCCCCAGCCTCCCCAGAGGAATCGAAACGCGCACCCCCACCGCGCCGACCGGCCGCCGGACGCAAGGACGAGGAGCGCAAACGCGGCCAGCGGCTGTTCGGCGCGCTGCTGGGCACGCTCTCCCAGAGCTCCTCGAACACGGCGGCTCAGAGACGGCGGGCGGATATCGAGAAGCGGCAGCAGGATAAGCTCAAGTTACAGGACGAGGAATATGGGGAGTTGAAGAAGAAGCGGCGCGAGGAGAGGATAGAGAGGCGGAAGAAGTATCAGAGGGCTTATGAGGAGGAAGCGGTGAGATCCCCCCCACCCCCCCTTTTCTTTTGTCATCCTGGATCGCTTCGCAGTGTTGGGGATTACGGGGTGGTTTCCGGCGCAAAGTGCTAATTTGTTATCATGTGCAGATGCGGACCCGGCATGAGAATATTTTGGCTACGGCGAGGTATCTCAAGACGAAGGCGGAGCCTGTTTTGGTATGTCTTTCACCTTTCTCTTGTGTTTTCTAGGGGGGGTTTGGCTTGTATGAGAAGTAACGCTAACTGTTGGTGCTGAAAAGTACTATAAACCATGGCAGTTGCGGTCCGAAGATGAAGATGCTATAGATGAACAGATTCAAGAGGCGGAAGCAACTGTCGCTCGAGAAAGGACTGAGTTTGAGGCACGCTATGCAGCTCAGAACCAGGACACCAACGCAGAGGACCAGCAGAAGCCGGAAACCACACAGGATGATGCTCAGGGACCGGCGTCGGTGCCAGAACCAGAAGCCCACGAGTCCAAGATCGCACCTGAGGAGAATGCTGTACGCGCAGAAAACTCAGGCTCGAAATCCGAAGGGGAGGCTGAACAGGCCCCACAAGACACCACACCCGCAAATGATAGCGTCATGTCTGTGGCTGACGGCCACGATGATCTGCATCGCGCACACGACGATGACGGCGGAGAGGTGGTCGAGGACCAGGAGGACACTGTAATCTACTGAAGAACTAACTGAAGCTATGGGCGATTCGATCCTATCTAATTGTACTCTATAATGGTCATATTCTGAGAATTCCGCAGCGTTCTGTACACTATGCAAAGTCAAAGTGCGGAGTTGGAACGCAGGCACGATGTACGTCTGAGCATGTACGGAGTAACTGTAGCTGCATTCTGCTGTCTCTTGCATCTGATAATTAGCCGAGGCATTTTCGGCAGAACGATCAAACAATGGGGGACTGGGGAATGTACCCCTCCTCCCTCTCCTGTGTCTCCATGAGCCGTTCTTTCTCATAGCTGCGTTAATTCCATCGGCTTATTCGGAAGACTGACTGACAGACTGAGCGAAGCGTCACATCGCATGCCCAACTCCACTAGCCCAGCCTCGTGGTGCCTTCGTCAATTAAATATAGCTTCGGTTTCACGTGATGAACAGCTGGCGGGGAGACTGCATCAGATACCATTTATTAGATTAAAGAGAAAGTCGGTATAGCAGATCCCCCCCCTCTTGACTATGCAGCAAACTGTCTTGCTGATTCAATTGTCTTTGACTGTCCTTGCAGTTGACTGTCCTTTCAGAAGTAGTTGTACTCGCAGCATAAAGACCATCCTTTCGTTTTGTGGTATCCAGAAATGGCGGTAGACAAGATCGACGTCACCGGCGACCCGCGAGTCGAGCGCCGCTCCGCCAACCTCAACGGCAACACATACAGTATGTGGAAGATCATGCATATTTTTATGCTTGGTGGTCAATTGCTTCGATATGCAACATTTAACGCCTGTGCACTGCACTGCACGGCACTGCACGGCACTGCACGGCACTTGTCAAGTTGTTGAGCGACAGACGCAACCGAGGCTGATCCATACATATATTGCCAGGCTACTTGTATAGCGAGCCGGAGTCGGGAGTATACCGCGCCACCATTTTCCTGGTGAGTATCACCTGCACCGAGTAAACAAAGCCTTGAATCTGAAGTATAACAAACTCCAAAAACAGCTCCATGGCTTCCCCGACCTCTCCATGGGATGGCGCTACCAGATCCCCATGCTCCTCAACATGGGGCTCAGAGTAGTAGCCCCGGATTGTCTGGGCTACGGACAAACCGTATGAACTCACCACAACAAAAACACCACCAAGCACTCCAAGCACTAAACAAACAAACCAGGACGCTCCCGAAAACATCCATCTCTACTCGCACCGCAACTGCGCCAACGACATCAAAGAACTCGCCTCCCACCTCGACACCCATCAGATCATCCTAGGCGGACATGACTGGTATCGTTACCGCCCCTATCCCACCCCCCCCCTCCTTCAACACCTTCAATTAGCTAACAGCGAGTGACGGAGCAAAGGGGCGCCGCCCTCGCCTACCGCGTCGCCCTGTGGCACCCGACGCTCGTCACGCACGTCCTCACCGTCTGCGTGCCCTACGCCCCGCCCACGCGCAAGTACCTGTCGCTGGAGGCGCTGACGGAGCGCCGCATCGCGCCGCACTTCGGCTACCAGCTGCAGTTCCGGGGCCGGGCGCTGGAGCGGAACGTGCAGGGGAAGACGGAAATCGCGCAGTTCCTGTCGGCGCTGTACGGCGGACGCACGGCGGACGAGGAGAAGAGCGTCGCGTTCGACGCCGAGGTCGGGGTGCTGTGGGATCGGTTGGAGAGGGTGGCTGGGTCGGGGTTGTTGAGTGAGGTTGTATGTTTTGCCTTTCTTTATCTTCCTTTTGGGGGGGTGGTGGTGGTGGTGGTGCTAACGCTTGTTGGTGTTGCTGTCCAGGAATTGGAGTACTACGCCACCGAGTTTGCGAGGAATGGGTTGCGAGGACCTTGTATGCTTTTCCCTTTGTTCTCCTCCTGTTTTCGGGAATGTGTGGGTGGGTGGCTGTGGAAGGTTTTTGCTAATCCGGGGCGAACAGTAAACTGGTATCGCACCCGCAAGATCAACTACGAGGATGAACTGACCATCCTCAACCGCCGCATCATCGCCCCGTTGCTCTTCATCCAGGCCCTCAAGGACCCCGCCCTGCCGCCTAATCTCGGCGGCGGCATGACCAGAACGATCCCGCATTTGACCTACAAGCAGGTGAACACGGGCCATTGGGCGCTGTGGCAGAAGCCCGAGGAGGTCAATGAGATCATTGCGTGGTGGTTGGAGGAGGTTGTCTTTGGGAGGGCGGGGTTGTCGAGATTGTGAGAGTTTGCCTTTTTTTGCCTGAAGGGGAGGGGCTTTTGTATTGCTTCATTTGTGGGCTTAGTGGGTGGGAATTGCTGGATTGATTCCCTGGGTTGCTTCCTGGGTTGCTTCATACTTACTGGTTGGGTTGGATTGTGTTCCAAGAGACTGCGTCATACAATTCACAAAGAATATCAAAACATACAGATATAACGACGATGATCATACAATAAGAGAAAAAGATTCCTAACGAAACGAAGCTAATGCTCAAACACCTGCGTCTCAACCCGACACCCGACCTTCTCCCACCGATCCAGCAACTCCTGTCCCAGCACCGCTGTCGTCACAATCCCACCCCGCGAGACCCGCTTGACCTTCTCCTCATTCTCCAGAATCACCATCGCCGCCTCCGCCATACTCAACCCCGTGAACTCATAGCAACCCCCCTGGTACCGCAACTTGCCGAACGCACGCTTCGGCGCCACCGGTTGATCCGCCGTCGCAACCGCCCGATACTCGAGCTGGTCGTTCGCCGACGCCTCGGCCGTGGGGCCCGCGCCAGGCTGGTAGACGTACCTCCGGACGAGGGCGCGGACCGGCGCGAAGATCAGCAGCGAGATCACGGCCAGAAACGCATAGTGGACGAACACCCCGACGAGCGCGTTCCGCACGCGCAGGAACTGGCGGAAGTGGAAGCGCGGCCCGTAGAACTCCGGCATCAGCGAGCTGCTGCGGTGCACGATGTTGACGTCCGCGAGGCCGGACGGCGAGGTCGTCAGCGCTCCCAGGTCGCGCACGTACCGGACGCCGGCGAGCTGGGCGAGCAGGGGCTCGCGCGGCACATTGGCTGGGGGTGGCGAGGCGGCAAGCGCGAAGGGGTCGGTGGATTTGGCGATGTCGGAGAAGGAGAGGGTGTCGAAGACGGTGAGGATCGTGCTGAGGGTGCCGCCGCTTGCGCCGGAGGATCTGGTGGTCAGGTTAGTTAGTTAGTGAAGTCGTGTAGTGTATTGAGGGCTGCGTGGCCACGTACTTCATCTCGTGGATGGCGGAGACGACTTCCTTGGTGTCGCAGGCGAGGTCTTCGCGGATGCGTTTGACGAGAGCCCAGGCCAACATGTCTGCTGGGGCGCTTTCGATTCCGACGGAGGGGATGATCTGTAGTTGTGGAAAGGTGGTTAGAGAGGGTGGTGTTATGAAGACAAGACGCGGGCAGGACGTACAACGGCGCCGTTCGACTTGGCTGTTTCATGGTATTTCTCGACAATCGTCTTCACCCAGGGGGTCTCTCCGGTTCTACATGGCGCTCAATCAGTATAGGAGGTCAAACGGTGGACAAAGAGTAACCGACGCATCGACATAGTGTGTTCCATTGCTGGCGCAGGCTTCGACCACCGGCGTTGAGTACAAACAGTATGGACCCACGCAATTGATGATGACCTTCGTCCGGCGTACCAGCGGGTCGAGTTCTTCTTTATTGAGCTGCACAGTAATGATATCTACTACCCATTAATATGTGCAGAGAACGCGTGTAGCCGCGGTACAGTACCAGGATCTTTGCGATCAGGATTCAAAGCCGTCAAGTCCTTGACGGCCTGCTCAAGCTTAGACTGAGAGCGTCCTCCCACTGCCCATTTCAGGTTGGTCGGCAGATGCTTGACGATATGCTGGGCACAGAAGCGTCCTGTGTAACCAGTGGGGCCGAGGAGAATGATGTCGTACTCTCTCTGAGACTCCATCTCGGCCGGGTGGGTTGCTACTCTTGCTAGTACTTAGGTTTGGAAGTGACGGTTGGTAAACCGAAGTACGCAGCTGGAGGCAGTGATTTAGTTGTTCAGAGGAATTGCTGCACCCCGATGCGCGCATGGAGCGGAGTTTATACAACTAGGGATGGCTGGCCTGAGGTTGTTCGGTTCCGGCCAGCACGAGTACTAGACTGCACTAACCGGATCCAGACATACCATAGATCAGTCTGCCCCAGACATGTGATCAGATACTTATGTGCCCCTCAACTGGGGAACTGAACTTTGCTCTACAGAAGCCGGTAGGGTGTATTACAGTAGGTACTGTAAACACTGCACAAAGTAGCTTCCACTTCCCTAACGCAATAGCATGGGTGCACAATACTCGTAAGCGAAGTGTCAGCACCTTGATCACCTTGATGGCAAGTTATGCAGGGCGAATTACATAAGCTCCTAGTTACCCTGGATTTATTATGTCATCACGACTCTTCAGAAAATGCGCGCACAGTAAAGCGGCCAGGAAAGTCATAAAGAGAAAGAGAAAAAAAAAGGGAAAAATAGAAGAGAAAGACTTAAAGGATGTAGTAAAAGTAGAGCTCGATGACCCTCACTGTCTCACAACCTGAGTACTCGGATCTTTGCCATCCAGAGGCAGTCCAAGTATGATGCGACTCACGTGACTCTAGGTGCAGCCCTAAGCGAGCCTGCCCACAACCACTCCCGACTAGAAAGACTCACGTCTCGAATTCGACTTACCGCACTGTATCCATCTTCGACCTCAACAGCCGGATCCAGCCAAGATGACGAAGCGCACTAAGAGTATGTGTATACCCTCGAATCTCTGCGCGAGATGAATGCGAAATTGGCCTTCTGAATTAATTACTGACTGAATATTGCAGAGGTCGGCATCACCGGTAAATATGGTACCAGGTAGGCATTCGCGCCCTCCCACTCCGAACCCCTCAGAAAAAAAAAAATTTCGAAAAGCCTCGATCGCGACAACAACACGAACGATGATGATTATCGAGCAAACGACACATCCAAACCCTTCATACCGTGACACGATGGAATATTGACGACGGCATGATAATAGATACGGTGCCTCCCTGCGTAAGCAGGTGAAGAAGATGGAAGTGTCCCAGCACGCCCGTTACATCTGCACCTTCTGCGGAAAGAACACCGTCAAGCGCCAGGCTGTTGGTATCTGGGAGTGCAAGGGCTGCAAGAAGACCGTTGCCGGTGGTGCCTACACCGTCTCGTAAGTCTCGCCATCTCTATTTGTCGACCTGTCGACCTGCCTCCGAACCAGCCAGACTGGGCCCCTCGCAGGCCTCAACAAGTGACACGATTGCTGATCGCTGGACTTGTATTTTTTGTCACACAGTACCCCCGCCGCCGCTGCCACCCGCTCCACCATCCGCCGTCTCAGAGAAATCGCGGAGGTCTAAATGTGATGATGGGATTTCCTTTTCTTTACGTTTGAAATAAAAAAATGCCAAATTAAGATCTGGAAAACTTCTATGAGCGCTCTTCTCGTTTCCGAACGTCGTTACCCCGATGTTGTTTAGCACCGAATTCGTCCTCGATTTAAGGCTTCCTCTTCTAGACTTAAAATGCAATCGGTGATACCAGGTCATTTACGGTTCCAATCTTAGCCCTCGAGTCACACCCTTCGAACCATGCCAACGCTCTGCAATGTCCTCGTATGATTTCTGGTTTCTCTCGATTTATGGGGCTGAGAACTTGTGATCCTTCTTTCTAACGGGGACTTCCTGGCCTCCCCGCATGTGAGGGACATCAAACTCTTAAGAGCATGCCTCGTTCGGCGAAATCCCCTTGGCAGAAACTTCGCTTCTCGACACGACACACGCGGTTCACATTGCAGAGGGTTGCTGTTCTTGTGGGTGGTTTGATCCCCTTGCGTGGTCATAATCCCCTAACCTGGTCAACGACCAATGTTTGCATGATCTGGATACAATTCTCGTAGAGTTTCTATTCCTGCGACAAAACATCAGGAAATCTGGCTGTCAGAAAGGCTACTTTCACTCAACTACCTACGAGGTGCGATAAGTTCGCTATCTTTTACGAGTAAGCCCCATCCCAGGGGCAAGGAGGCGGTCTGCACTTTATCGGTGGATAGAGTAGAATTCACAGCAGAAACACTGGGAAGAGGGGAAGGGGGAAACGTGGTCTGTGTGAATCAGTTTCAGCTGCTTTGCTTACTGTGACTGCTTTCCTGCTAGTGCGCCTGCTGGTGCTCCTGCTGGTGCTCCTGCTGGTGCTGCAAGGGCCAGGGCATTTCTTGAAGCCATCATCCCAACGACTGACTAAGCCTGCTTTTGCCGTCTTCTGGAGGGGATGATTGGCTCTGGGGGTGATGGTCACGTTGGGCTCCAGCCTGCTTTGCGTTAGATCGGATTGGCGGTCCACCTTCAAAAGGCCGGCTGCTTTCTCCCCACATCACTCGACCTGACCTTCTCCCCCCCCCCCCCCCCCTTCTCTTTCTACATCCCAAAACTTTCCTATTTTCTTTCCTTCCAGTTCTCTTCATGCCTTCTCTCAGCGTTCTTGCAGACACATCTGAAATCTCCCCTTCTGTTAATGTCCGACACTTGTATTGTGTGCTTAGGAGACCTTGGCGAAAGCGCCAGCGATCCTCTTGCCGTCGCCGCCGAGGCCGCGCCAAGACTTGACCTCGAGCCAGAGACCAAGTCGGCAAACGTTGCCAGCAAGGTCGATGGTGTAGATGGCAATGAGGATCCCGGTCAAATCGCCCAGTTGTTACCTTGTGGTCACATTTTGCACAACAACTGCCTCAAACCTTGGGTAGAACGGGCCAACAGCTGTCCCATCTGCCGGCGGAGTTTCAATGTAGTCGAACTAAGTGATCGCCCCGGCGGTAAGTCCTTATCACCCCTCCAAAACACCATTGAAGCCTGTGGATACCGTTCTACACCTTGTGGGTGTCCCCCCTGGCTAACGTATCGATTTCTCATATTACAGGTCCTGTGATTTCGTCATATGCCGTGGAGGATCGAACCCAAGTTGCCGAGGTCGATCCTTCGATGGTTATCGAGTATATTGACGATGACTTCATCGACTTCCAGCCTTGTCCAGTCTGCGGCGATGCGGACAACGAAGACTTGCTTCTGCTTTGTGATGGCTGTGATGCACCCTCACATACCTACTGTGTCGGGCTCGACGAGGTGCCAAATGGACCCTGGTATTGTGCACGGTGTGAAAATCAACGTCGTCTCGGACGCTCCCCGGAGACGACTGACAGGGGTTCCCGACCGCAGGACCGACGGAATCGTCGTACTAGAGCACAGCAACGAATGCTACAGAGCAGAAATCAGCTAAATTCCCTACATTGGGCAAGGGTGTGGCAGTCTGTTTGGGATCACTTGAACATTGACTTGGATTTCCCTTTCGATGATGACAGGGCGTTGGAGCGCGCTCGTCAGCAGCAACGACGGGAAGAAGCCAATCAGCGTGAGTTTCGCGCATGGCAGCGTCGTTTTGAAGTTGCTGAACGACAGGGTGGCAGCAACCGCTTTCGGGATACTGCGGCCTTGCTCGATATCGAGGCCCCTCGGCCGTCACGGCCCCGCGTACCTCGCGAGCCCACCCCTGAGCCAGAGTCGCTTGAGGAAATGAGAGCCTGGAATGCATTCGAGCGTGCCCGAGAAATCGAGAACAATCCGAGTGCAGCACGAAAACGTAAAGAGCCTACAATGTCCCCCTCTCCGGAGCCTACTGAGCCTGCACGCAAGCTCAAACGACCCCGGACTCGGAGGGCCGAAGACTTGGCCGCTCTCGCTATGCAGAACGGGGAGTCATCGCGGGCTGCAAGTGCACAGGCCACTGCTCGGATCAATGCCGAACCTTCGAGCGAGCCGAGCTTCCTCCAATCGCTTCTGAAAGAGGTGGAGTCATCGTCTACTCACAATGGCGTCAATTCACACGGTCCATCAGCCCATTCTTCCTTAGCCCCGATCGATCACTTCACGCCCGGTCTAACCTCCCCTTCCATTTCGCCTGCTCCCTCTAACCACTCCTCTCCCCGTATGTCTTCTACAACGCCGCCCCCACTTGGCAGAAACAGACCGGTATCGCCTTTACAACTCGGGTCGCCTGCAGATCCTTCCTCTCCACCGTTCTCCCCGGACGTCTCTCCAATTGCCTCGGACAAAGATCGCCATGAAGATCAGTCCCCACGTCATACCCCTTCTCCTCGCTGGAATCGCCGGATTCCTCGGGCTGCAGCTCGCTCAGCAGCCCTACGATCGCTCCATGCTTCCCCTTCTCGGTCGGGGTCGTCAGGGCCGTCTTCCGCGGTCAAGTCGGCCGTTCAAAGGCTTGTAGTTTCCGAACTGAAACCCTACTATCGCTCGAAGCTTGTTTCCAAAGATGAATACACAGACATTAACCGGAGCATCTCCCGGATGCTCTACGAGCGGGTGGGTGATGTCGAAACCCTCGAGCCTGATGCCCGAGCCTCTCTGGAAGGGGTTGCCAAAGACGAAGTTGGCAAAGCCATTGATACGCTGAGGCAGCGTAAAGACGCCGCCAATGGCCATGTCCTTGAAGACAGCTCATGATTATCTACAACGACTCAGCATTTTCCGGCGTTTTGCAGCGGTTTTTATGGTGTCAGGTGGAGGACAAGCGACCCCGGCGTTCGTTGTGCATTGGCACTCCTGTATTGGTGGGCGGGACCCCCGCACGGAATCATTATCTGGAGACCCCAGTCCACGCTCCATGGTTGGTGTAAGGATAGGCCTAAGCTTGGGTAACTTATCTTCATATCTAGCATAGTTATGTCTGCAGCGATCATATAGCTTCGAATTGATCTGAACCATTTACTGCATCATCGCCGGCTGCCCGTGCTGGGCACCGGCGGAAAGTGATGCACCTTGCACTCCATGGCAATTTGTTCTTTGATGATACGGAGTACTTTGATGAGAATTTTCTTCCAACCGAATACAACAAGCGATGGATCATCGATGGTGATCCGTCTGAAACGAAGTCGTGATCACGACAGGGAACATTGAGCAGAACAACCTCCAATCCTACGGGACAAACCAAACGTCTTCAAGATCGACAGTGGATCCCCGCCCACACCGCCATACTGTATCGCTGTCAGACTCATCAAACGATTTCCCGCGACGCGAGCTGGAGTCCAGATTCCATCGCCCGCCTCCGTACTCGGTAAAGAATGCCGATCCCCAAGGGCCGCATGCACGGGAGAAATCAAGGACAGCGTGCAGGTCGGGGCAGTTTCACTCTTGGACTTGGACTTTGACTTGTTGGACCTCGCGCATCGCTATAGACTGTAGGTAGGGCCAGGCAGGCGCTTCACCGTCCCCGGTTTCTCAGTCGCTTACACAGTAGACTGACCACAGGCGAGGTATAGTGACGCATACACAGTAGTTAGTAGTTACCTGTCTAAGTGACTTTATTATTATTCGTCACCAGCAAAGATCCTCCCTCCATCTCCGTGTCCTGCAATTGGTTGAGCCACCTGGACTTTGTTCCTCAGGGCTGCGGTGATGGCCCGTGCGTGTTTCTGTCGGATGCCGGCGCCGCTGACTAAGCGGGTGATAAATTAACGTAATCCACATGCGGGCTGGCCACACAAGCGGCCTGGCCGGCTTGCTAAGATTTCCAGTTAATATATATTCTTGAAGCCAAAAATCAACGTATTTATACTGTTTAAATCATCTTTTCTTAGTGTTGAATCCTTGCAGGGCATTTTATATGTATATAACCAAGTTGATTATAATCAGAACAGCAAGATGGCGCGCGGCGGCGAGACTGTTCCTTACCGAATATTTCTAAGAATCTTTTAATCTTAAATACCTCCTCAGCTCTACAGGCTTGTTGAAAAGCCTCAACTGCCTCGCCAGCGGTCAAGCTGTTAAGATCTGGAACTTAGCAATAGCTTTGTTTTCTCTTCTTCTTAAGATATTTATTAGTAGCCCGGAGTTGGTGGTTCTTATATTTAAACAGAGCGGCTTGACTCAATACTATTTCAGCACTCTTTAAGATATATAATATAGCTGTTTTTATAGACTCCGGAGGACTCTGTATTCGTTTATAAAATAGTTTTTTAATTATAGTTTTATACTTTTTTAATTGCCTTACGTTCTTAGGCGTTTTTGGTAGTATTAAAGCTGTATTTAGCCGGCTGATTGGTATAGCTTTACAGAGGCAATAAACTAGTTTTTTAAGAATCTTATCTGGCTGGAACGGTGCCAGTCCGGCAGTCCGAAAGATACTTTAAATTATTAAAGTTTTAAAGGCCTCAGTTCGAGCATCTGGATATATATCTAAAAAATCAATCTTATTAATATAGTAGGTGTCTGTATAAATCAACTTCTCAATCAAGCCGTCATACGCCTTTTTAAAAGACGCGAAACACGCGATATTAAGAGATTGATAGAGGTGTGAAGAGTATGCTGGTATACAGATAGAAATAATACTATTTTAACTATATATTTTATTAAATTCAGACGTTAAATGAGAGTTGTGTCTGTCGAGAATTAAAAGACTATACCGGCCAACTCTTTAAGACTTTGTTAAAGAAATAAAGTATTTACGAAGCTAGTATAAACTGATATTATTACTAGTCCAGCTGTTTGGTAAGATATTGATTCTTTAAAAATAAAACACCTTGCTTTGATACTATATCTCTATAAAGACTTTTTCTTTAAGAATCAAGTACAGAGGCAGGGCCCAGTCTGAAGTATTAATATATTTAATTAAGATTATCTATTTATAGTTTTCAGGCTGTATAAGAAATAGTCTATTTATACAGTCAGATTTTATTACTATACGCGCGGTAGCTACTAAGCCTATAGCAAAGCCAGTTTTATTAAAATTAAAGATATTTTTATTTAAGATACTATATTTTAATATAGCTTTATAAATTTGGTTGAACTACTTTCTAATAACTGCCGGATCCTCGCAGAGAGCACGCTTATAGTTATATTAATAGAAATAATAAGTCTTTAAAGAATTATATCTTTGGATGAAGTTGTATATCTAGTTCTCGCCGACAGACGTGTGGACAGCCGAGTTACATTTTTGAATTAAAATATTAGCTATTGTACAGATCTGGGAAGGCCTGAGTAAAAGATCTTATTTATTTAAAGAGAAAATCTACTTTTCTAAGACTTTCTTCTTAGAAAGAGTCAGTTTATACAATTTAACATATATATTACTGATTGCCTTGATTCCTTGGAGGCGCGTCTGCAGAGTTGACTATGGAATATTGTATAATACTGCTGCTTGATGTATAAATAGAATTTTACTATTTTTTAAAGTCTTAATTGCTAAGGTGATTCTGTCTTCTTGTTCCACCAAGTTTCTTGTTGATATAGCTATTTTTGGTGGATTGGTGGGTGGTTGTTTGGCTTTGTTTTTAATGGGGTGGAAGGAACGCGAAGTGGTGGCCAGGCCGCTTATGTGGCCAGCCCGCATGTGGATTACATTAACCAACCAACAAACTTATTTACCTCAAGGTATGTCAGGTGTTTAGTCCTAGACTACCTTTGGATGCGTCGCGCTGTCTGACTATGTGCTAGGTAGACATAGTGTACATACAGAACGACGTAGCCTCAAACGTCACCAGGAACTCGGTAGTCTTAGCCGCTACCGCCATGTTTTTAAAGAGTATACGTGCTCCAGACATTGTGTACAGCGCGGGAAGTTACCTAGTCCTTAGGTCGATCGGTGCCACACTCATCGGCACAAGGACCCTCATTTGAACACTGGGTTATAATGAGTCTTGTCTGGGTGGATGGATGGGAGGAGGATGGATGGGAGAAATATTTTCCTTTCGGGTGTACTTCGTTGGAAATCTAGACTTTATCTCCCCCCCCCCCTTTTTTTTTTTCGCGTCATCCATGGCTACTGACGAGGCCCCACTCTAATAGCTCGGTGTTTGGGATTTCTGGATAGTTGCTGGACTACGGGGTACCTAGTCTGGTTTTCAATCCTGAATACCGTACTCTGTGCAGATGAGTGTTTCTGAGGGGGAGGAGGAAGGGAATCGACAACGCTGCATGTACAAAACAGTGTCGTGAGATTGCAGGTCGTGGTCTTCCTGGAGATAAGACTAATTTCCGGATTGACGGGCAGAGTCATACTCATACTACTGAAGGAATCGGCGAGTTTTATAATCGCGTCGTGGTGCTTGAAGTTGGTTTGAAGGAGCCGCCCGACCGACGGGGTTAAGGCGGAGGGAGTCTTAAGTGGCTTGATAGATTGTTGCTTAGTTGGTGGTGGTTCTACCGGAAGGAGTGTACGGAATAGGCTTGATCGGGAATCGCCAGCTGTGCGGGTTGCTGCATATACACCCAACGCTTGGAGCTCCTGAATTAGCCCTAGCGGGCTGTAGGTGTGTGTGTATGTGACTGATATGTGATTGATAGAGCAAAACCGTGGAAATGTGATCGTTCACTCTATTCGAAACGAACCGAAGGTCGACAGCTTTGTTTTCGCCAATATTCTTTAGTCTATCTCGAAGAAGACTAAGCGGGGCGAGGCGAATATCAAAGTCCTCGCGAAGGCTCTCGAAAAAGGTCGAATGAGGAAAAGAAACAGAAGCGAAGAAAAAAAAAATAACGAAGGCACCCACTCCGGCACTCCCAACCCAAGGTAGCCAAGCCCGTCGGCGGGTCTCCTTAACCCAAATGTCGGCGGTCGGAAGTGCCGAGAGCGCGAGCCAGTTTCAATTTCTACTCTGGCACCCTCACTAAGCTTGAACTTTCCACGAGTCAGGCGACCGCACCCCCCCCCGGTGCCATTTCATTTGGCACTCATCATGACTGCGATTATCAATCAACTTTTGATTGCTCTCACACCCCCCTCCCTCACACAAAAGGCTGACAGTCATCGTTATGCAGCTTACTGACTGCATTATCTCGGGTATCACGGCAGCTGACGACTTTGGTCTGCAACATGAGACATCATCTCACGAACCGATCAACCCAACAGCTTGCTGGTCGGGAATTTCCAAGACGGAGCTTTGCCCACCTGGCCGGACTTAACGAGCTCGAAAGACACGGCGACGGCGCACTTGGACCATCGGGGCCTGAGTGGGGACGGGCTCGCGTTCCCTTAGTTTGTTAACCCTGAGACCTTGACTAATGCTTGTTCGCCGTGATTCATAC
This sequence comes from Aspergillus floridensis, assembly GCA_012184565.1. Taxonomy (NCBI): domain Eukaryota; kingdom Fungi; phylum Ascomycota; class Eurotiomycetes; order Eurotiales; family Aspergillaceae; genus Aspergillus; species Aspergillus floridensis. The sequence goes on from WOUI01000005.1 coordinate 29,568, forward strand.
CATACGCTATCAGGGATTTTTTCCCCTGCTGCTCTGCCTGGCGGGTAAAGTGGCCCCTCGTTCAAACAAGGTTGCTTCTGTATATAGCATTGGCCAGAGCCCGTGGCAAGGGTCATTCGGTTCCCTTGTTCATCTTAAATAAAATTCCTCATAGAACTCTCGTCTTCAAGGTGTTGACACAATATCACTCTCACACCTACCCACGGTTCTCATCAGCTCTCCCCCTCTTATCCCCCTGTCCGGTGGTAGCCCTGAGTCGGGATAGAATCGCAAGTCACCCATCGTTTGCTGCTCCCACGCGAGCCACAGTCGCCCGAGATGAGCGCCCCTCATAGTAGCAGTGCCGCAGAGATCGATTCGAAGGTCGAGCAGAGCAACGAGGCACCCCTTCAATCGTCCGATTCCACCCTTAGATCTGCATCGATCGCGGCGACCGGAGATCACGAGAAGGAGATTGACAACGCTTTCGACAAGGATTTGGAACGCAATGGATCAGACTCGGATGCCAACACCCCTGAAGAACAGCTGGAGAAAGCTGAAGAGAAGCAAAGAGATCCTAACCTCGTCGAATGGGATGGGCCCAACGACCCTGAAAACCCCCACAACATGAATTACTGGAGGAAATGGGTGATCACCATGTCGATGGCCTTCATGACGATGTGGATCACCTTTGCCAGTAGTGTCTTCTCAACGGCGACAATTGTGACGGCCGAAGAGTTTCACGTGTCAACCGAAGTCATGATTCTGGGTACGAGTTTGGTGGTCTTCGGCTTCGCCGTCGGCCCATTGATGTGGTCTCCTCTTTCGGAGCTCTATGGTCGCCGGATCCCTCTGTTCTCTGGCTATCTCATGTTCGCCATCTTCCAGATCCCGGTCGCCGTGGCCAAGAACGTTGAGACCATTCTGGTTTGTCGGTTCATCATCGGAATGTTCGGTTGCTCCCCCCTCGCTGTTGTTGGCGGTGCATTGGCCGATTTCTGGGATCCTGTTGACCGTGCAATCGCCATCTCCCTGTTTGCATCGGCCACATTCGTTGGACCTGTGCTTGGTACGTGATTTCCCCCGTTCTTTGTTACCTGTGCCAGTCGACTGACTGACTTTGATATGCCAGGTCCTATTGTCGGTGGCTTCCTTACCGATTCCAGCCTCGGCTGGCGATGGACTGCCTGGATCACCCTGATCGCCTCGGCCACTTTCGGACTTCTGGCTTTCTTTATTGTTCCCGAGACATATGCTCCCGTCCTCTTGCAACGCAGAGCAGCCCGCCTTCGCAAGGAGACCGGTAACACTGAGCTATACGCGCTGCTGGACAAAAGCCGCCCAACTATGAAGGACATCGCTTCCAAGTATCTGCTGCGGCCGGTTCTGATGCTGTTCCTCGAGCCGATCCTGCTTGCCATCACCCTATATCTGGCTTTGGTTTATGGAATTCTCTACCTGTTCTTCGAAGCTTACCCGGTGTCCTTCCAGGAGGTGCGTGGCTGGACGAACGAAGGTATCGCGGGACTCCCGTTCATTGGAATCCTGATCGGAGTGATCTGTGGTGTGGCTTTGATTGTCTGGCAGACCAAGACACGGTTCGCCCGCAAGCTGGCCAAGCATGGGCGCGTAACCCCGGAAGAACGACTGCCTCCTATGATGATCGCCTCCGTTCTCCTGCCGGTGGGTCTGTTCTGGTTCGGCTGGAGTTCGCACCCGAGCACCTCCTGGGTTGCCCAAGTTTTCGCCGGTATCCCCATCGGTATGGGCATCCTGGTTATCTTCATGCAGGGTCTCAACTACATCATCGATGTGTACCTGATGTTTGCCAACTCGGCCATTGCTGCCAACACCCTCGTCCGCAGCAGTCTGGGCGGTGCCTTCCCCTTGTTCGCCACGCAGATGTACAACAAGTTGGGCGTGGACTGGGCTTCCAGCTTGCTTGGCTTCATCACCTTGGCCATGATCCCCATTCCGGTCCTTTTCTTCTTCTATGGCAAGAAGCTGCGGGCCATGAGCAAGTTCAGTCCTAAGCTGTGAACCCACACCATCAACCTCCACGGACGATGAGCCTCTTCTTCTCCGTTCCTTTTTCCGTTTTCTTCCAGGAAAGACTTGCATTGGATTTTCCACTCACCTTCATGGCGTTTTTGTGACGGGTATATGATCATATGGGTAATGTTTATTGAACGGTGTATGTGATATGTGCATAGCATAGCGGCATCTCGATGCGGCATAGATAGCGTTTGCCTTTTCATCTGCATATATACTGGCTGAATGTAATACAAGATATTAAGCTGTGGTTGAATGGTTTGCCTTTGCCTGTGGAGCGAAATGTCGTTAAGCATGAACGGCCAGACTGTAATGCGGTGTTAAAGATAGGACTGCATTCTTAGTAGATAAACGAGATTCGCCGTTGAGTTTCTCTAAGCTTGTCTGAAATCGACCGCATGTGTCCTTTTCTGCATCAACATATGGTTCATTGTATAGTAGCTCAGGATGAGCGTGGCCACGTCATATGCCGGGGGTTGAAGATCCCTCATTTCAAAGCTAGCCAGGGATAGATTAGTTAGACACTTCGGCAGCTGGCAGATAGTATATAGTAGGAATGATGTCTCCTTCAGGTGGAAAATGCTCTGATTGCCAAACGGTATAATTGCGGACTAGACATTTATATCGATTCCTGTAGGTAGTACTGCGGTATTAGGTAGTCAGTTAAGTAATGCGAGTCGGATGTAGTGGACGGAGGAGGATCCATGATCCATGATGGATCCAAGTGGAAACCACCGAAAGAGGCCAAGTGCTTTTTGAGTCGCGCGACGACGCGTCCCGCCCGACGGAAGGCGGTCAAAGGCGGTCAAAGGCGGTCGGCGATCCTTTTGGGTGTTGCAGCTGTTGCTGTTGACTGTTGCTGTTGCTGTTGCTGCTGCTGCTGCTGCTGCTGCTGTTTGTACCTGTACGGAGTACTGCTCCTCCGACCGCAAAGCTAACCAACCACCTTCCACTCTTCACCCGATTTGATTCCTGTCCCTCCAACTTCCTCCCCCCTCCCCTCCCCTCCTCCTCCTCCCATCGAACCTCCTTTAATTCCCTCTCTCTTATTCTTTACTTCTTCTTCTTCTTCTTCTTCCTCTTCCACGTAACGGGGGTTGAATTCCTCCCCCGTTCGATAACCACATCCTGTTTCCCGCCTCCACCCGCGCCGCGCATGGTGTGTTGAAGTTCACCCTCAATCGGCTCCCGTCCCCCGCGCTTCGTCCACGATGCCCGCGCGCACTCGTCAAGGTCCCTCCGTCGCGACGGAGGTCGTGGACCGTGAAGATATCTCCGGCGGTCTGCGTCGTCTCAAGTTCAATGACCCGTTGTCCTGGCGCGTAGGACGAGCCGCCATCCCCGTGGCCGATCTACTTTCACGGCTGCAGACCCTCGCGCAAGAGCTTCGCAAACTCGAGCAGGAGGAAATCGACACCGACTCGCTGAAGAAGGTGTCGCAGGAGCTAGCCACCGCTCATCTTCTGGCGCACAAGGACAAAGGTGTTAGGGCTTGGACGGCCTGCTGCATTGTTGACGTCTTGCGCCTTTGTGCTCCTGACGCGCCTTTCACGGCAAACCAACTGAAGGTGCGCCAACATGATAACTATTTTTTTTCTGACTTGGTCGTCGATGCAATTGATGTGCTTTGAGAGGCTGTCTGATATCGAGTGCGGTTCGTCTCGATGCTGGCAATGCTGACTTACCGCGGGATAATCTAGGATATCTTTACCTCTATAGTCACCTCCATCATTCCTGCATTAGGGGACCCGTCAAACCCTTACAACGCCCAGCACATTTATGTCCTCAACTCTCTCGCAGAAGTCAAGAGCATCGTGCTCATGACTGACCTAGATCACCCAGACACGCTGATTATCCCGCTATTTACAAGCTGCTTCGACATCGTCTCTGGGTCCTCCAAGAACTCCACCGGGGAGGAAGTCGCCAAGAATGTTGAGTTTGATATGACACGCCTTCTCGTGACGGTGATTGACGAATCGCCCGTCTTGGCTCCCGATGTCGTAGATGTCATCGTGGCCCAGTTTTTGCGCATCGATCCCCGCGCCTTGGAGCTACCGAACAAGAGAGGAAGAAAAGGCGAAACTCCTGTTGACGCCAAACAGGGCACTCTCCTCCTCAAGGACTATCCTCCCGCTTATAACATGGCGAAGGCAATTTGTCAAGCATGCCCGGAAAGAATGACTAGTCATATCAGCCAGTATTTCAACAATGTTATCATCGACGCTTCGGCTCCCGCACCAGGCGCAAACGGATCTTCGAAGAGCGCCCACCGAAGGCCAAACCTGGACGACTCGGACGAGGAAGGTGAAGATATCAAGGAGCTGAGCAAAGCACATCGTCTGATCCGAGAATTGTGGAAAGCTTGCCCGGAGGTCTTGCAAAATGTGATTCCCCAACTGGAGGCCGAATTGTCTGCGGAGTCTCTAGCCTTGCGTCTGCTGGCCACACAGACAATCGGCGATTTGACGGCTGGAATCGGGGTTGCTGGACCACCCCCGCCACCGCCAATGGACCCTGCGGCCTACCCACCTGTAACCCTGGCTGAGTATGCTCAGACCGCGCCTCAGCCCAGCGTTCTTCTGACGCCATTCTCTCCGAAGCCATTCTCGCAAACGCACAGCTCCACCTATGAAAGCTTTATCAGCCGCCGTCTGGATAAGTCGGCTTCGGTCCGCGCTGCTTGGGTGACTGTAGTGGGACGAATTCTGCTCACCTCCGCGGGTGGTTCGGGGTTGAGTGAGAACGAGGAGCAGAGTCTCATCAAGCATGTTGCGTCCATGCTTCGCGATGCTGACGACAAAGTGCGTGTAGCTGCCGTGGACGCGATTGCCAGCTTTGATTTGCCTTACGTGGTGAACAAGCTTGGTGTCAGTGGCGGCTTCTCGACTCCAGATTCGCTTCTTTTCGTTCTCGCGGAACGAGTTAAAGACCGCAAACCGCAGGTGCGCGAGCATGCAATGAAGACCCTCGCCCGGATCTGGGCGGTCGCCGCGGGCGAAATTGAGCGGGACGACGAGGTTGTCGCCCCTCTGCTCAAAGATGGACCATCAAAGATCTTCGATGCTTTCTATACCAATGACCAGGATATTCATGTCATGATTGACCGCGTTCTATTTGAGATCCTACTGCCGCTTAACTACCCCCCTGTGAAGGCGAAGTTGACCCGCAGCAGCTCCACGCAGTCACAGAAGCAGAAGGGATCACAGGCACAGGAGGGCGACGCTGAGGTTGATGTGGACAAAGTCCGCACCCATCGTATCCTGACCCTTTTGAGGGGTATGGATGACAAGGCGAAGAAGGTCTTCTTCGCCATGCAGGCCCGTCAAATCTCGATGAGAACTGCGATGACCATCTATCTGCAGGCCTGCGAAGACTACAACGTGAGTGAAGCCTGCTATCGCAGGTTCTGTGATCGTCCGCTAACATCTCTATACAGGGCGGAGTGATGGAAAAAGATCAAGATCGGATTCAAGCCCAATTGAGCAAAGTTATCGATACGTTATCCAAAACGTTCCCCGATCCCTCCAGAACGTCTGCAGATCTGTGGAAGTTCGCTAAAGTGCATGACCGACGTGGCTACCAGCTTATTCGCTTCGCTATGGCTGCCGTCAGCGATTATCGAACGGTTATCAAGGCTATCAAAGAACTCGCAAGGAGGGTACAGAGTGGCAACAATACCCCACTGCTTGAAACTCTTACACCCTTGCTGTATCGCAGCAGTTCCCTCGTGTTCAACCGGAGTCACATCCCTGCTGTCATGAGCCTTTCGAGGACCGACGAGAACGGACTGGCAAACCCTGCTCACGAGATGTTACGAGAAATCTCCTCTCGCAATCCCGAGGTTCTGGAGGCACAAATTCAAGAGATGTGTAAGGACCTTGAATCACAGGCGCCGAGCGCCACCACGAAGGATAGCGCGGGGACGGAGGAGATTCTCAAAGCGTGCTCCGGGTTTGCAAAGAAATTGCCTTCCAAGCTTCCCAAAGAGCGTAAATTCTTCCAGGCCTTGGTCAACTATGCGCTTCACAGCCCCTCGCCGAGGGCTGCTAAACATGCTGTTTCAATTCTGATGGCTGTCGCCGACAAGAAGGAGATGTACGCTAAGGACCTGATTCACAAGTGTGTCTCGGGTTGGAGCTACGGATCCGCTCGATTCCTCACCAGGCTCGCCACCTTATCCCAACTCAACTTGTTGGCATCAAAGGAGGCAGATGATGAGCGCGACGCAATCATCTCAATCTCAGTCAACCAGGTTTTGCTTTCCAATCGTTCGCCAGAACCGAGTGCTGGATATTCGTGGTCGGATTCCGTGGACGACGAGACTGCGGCCAAAGAATGGGCTCTCAAGATCATTGTCAATCGTCTCCGAGCCAAGGATGCTTCCGATGATGCTGATGACTTCCGTGCTCATGCGGAACCCGTTTATGACACCCTGAACAAGCTTGTGATGAATGACGGAGAGCTGTCGAAAAAGAAAGACACACCGGCAACTCAGAAGCCTAGACTGCGTCTGCTCGCAGCAAGGTCACTGTTGAAGTTGTGTGCGACCCACGGGTTATGCGACCAATTGCTTACGCCGAAGGACTTCAACTCGATTGCCCTTGTCGCACAAGACCCTGTCCTTGAAGTTCGGAGTGGCTTCATCAGTCAGCTCAAGAAGAAGCTCGTGCAACAAACGCACTTGACCTATCGTTGGTACACGGTTCCCTTCTTGCTTGCCTTTGAGCCACATGCTAGCCTCAAGGAGAGCACCCTTACCTGGCTGCGCTCTCGAGCGGCATACTTCTCCCAGCAAATGAACGGCAAGCGAAGCGACCAGCAAACAGTCATGGAGTCTATGTTCTCGCGTCTTCTCTCGCTTCTTGCTTACCATCCCGATTACCCGCCTGCGGATATGGAAGACTCCACCCGAATTGAGGAATTAACCGACTTCGCACGCTACATCCTGTTCTACCTCCAGGCTGTGGCTAACGAGCACAATCTGTCGCTAATTTTCCACATCGCGCAGCGTGTTAAGCAAACACGCGACGGTATCACCAAGTCTGATGAGATCAGTACGCGTCTTCACACACTTTCGGACCTCGCTCAGGCGACCATCCGTCGGTTTGCCGACATCTACGCTCAACAGCGCCGATTCGGTGGTGCAAACGGCGGCGCCAGTATTCTGCAGACCTACCCGGGCAAGATGGGCGTGCCGAGCTCCATCTTCGCTCCGATGGGCAGCCATCGCGAAGCGCAGGAGGTGGCAGACAAGAACTTCTTCCCGGAAGATGGCGAAGAGCTGCTGGACCGCGTCGTACGGTCCGTCATGAAGACGAAGAGTGGGTTTCAGGGCGCCGCGAAGAAGAGAAAGACCGACTCGAACGAGACCGGTGGCGATACCGGCTCCGCCAAGAAGGTAAAGAAAGAGAGCAAAGAGAAGCCGGCTCGACCTTCTCGGAAGTCGTCGGGCTCAGCTGGGACGTCCAAGGCGCCGAAGCGGAAGAAGAAGGACGAGGACGGATGGACTTCGGATGGAGGTGCGGGTGGCGGAGCCAGTTCCGCTGCTGCTGCTGCCGCTGCTGCTTCTCGTAGACGTAGCAGCAGAGGAGCCTCCAGAAGGATCAGCTACGCTGATCGAGACAGCGACGAGGACGACCTGGAGATGGACGACTGGGATCAACAAGAAGAACAAGAGGAAGAAGAAGAGCTGGAGGAGGAGGATGAGCAGGAAGTGGAGTCTGAGAACGGCGAGCCATCAGAGGAGGCAGATGTCGACGACGACGACAACGACAACAACGACGTCGCCAAGGAAACCCTGAAACCCAAAGAATCGCAAAAGGCAGCCAACTCAAGACTAGACGAGGACCTTGACGAGATCTCCGACTCGGATCTCAGCTCTCCATTGTCATCGCCGCCCCCGATCTCGCCTCCGAAGAAAGCCACCGGCGGCCGAGCCGCGACACGTGGCAAAGGCAGTACCAGTCTCGCAACACGGCGGTCGTCTCGGAGATGACGATGGTCATATGATGGCGATGATGATGAGAACACACCCAAGTCTTAGTAGCTACCACCTTAACAATCAAGCTATTTGCCTACAGGGGGTTTTAAAAAGGAGGTGGAGAGGAGGATGGCGATCGAGACCATATCCACCATGGACGATGCCGTCGAAGCCAAAATCCCCCGGATCTATGTTTTAAGTATCTGTCTCTTATTTGATCTATTGATTCCATCCATCTCGGTGTGTCTGTGGTCGGCGTGAGTGAGTGAGTGGTTGACTGCTCCACGAATCTCTATGTACAGTGAGAAGCGTTGTTTATTTTTCCATACCATACCAATTTCCTTCCATCTTATCTTATCGACCTGAGTCATTTCGAATGCTCGTCTCGTGTCGCTAGCAAGTATTGTATTCTTTGTACCGGGATTATGCAGGGGTTAGGTGTCATTCTTCGTGTCTATCCATCTACGTATCTATTCATCCATTCTTATTGCAGGTATTATGCTATCATTCCACACGAGGGCTTCGCGTAAGCTGATTTATGGGTGTATGTATCCTACAGTACGCCTGCTGTTCCCGGGTGTAGAAGACGTCCATGCTCGTTAGTAACTAATCCTATCCTCTGTTTCTCCTCAATCGCAATCAAGGTCCCATTTGTCCTTGTGTCACCTTGTACATATGAATCATTTCAACAGTTCATTCAGCAGGGAGGCAGTGGACTAAGCTTGACTAGCTGTGCATTGCGCACTGTGCGCTGCGCGTCATGCGTCAGGCGTTAGGCGTTGTAAATTGCTAGATACGGCCAGTAGGTCATCCATCCTCCGTCCTCTCATTTACTAAGTAACTCACCCACCATCCTCATCCAACAAATCCAAACATCCAGAACAGCCCTCCCCTTCCCTCCTTCCCTTCCCACAGACCCCATCTCCCCCGCGAATAGACCTATAATTAGAGAGAACTCTTCAACTTCAACCAGCGAATCTATAGGCTGACAAACGCGGTGGGTGTACAATGTGTACGTATATGTAGTACAGTATCAAGCACCCTTCAGGGGTAACTCAACAGCAACAGCAACAGCAACAGCAACAGCAACAGCAACAGCAACAGCAACAGGACAACGCATACACCTGCGGACGTGGAAGCTAAAGTACAGTCCCCTGGGCTGTACATACGGGGACACTGCCTCCCTATTCCTCCTCCTCCTCCTCCTCCTCCTCCTCTTCCATGATAGAGTAAGATTGGACTGGACTCCCTTTGTGACGACCCACCCTAGGATTGGTTCACCTATCGGGTCAAGTCTTGTGGGTAGGTAATAAATAGACCATTCTAAACTAGGAAATGTTAAACTTCACAGTAAGCGAAGAAAAGCCCGGACGTGGGAGGTCAGTCGTATACGTATACGACTCCCGGGGGTCATGGATACGGGTTCGATCTGGTGAGATCACCAGGCGTCGAATCGGGGCCGGGTACAGTACAGTACAGTAAAGCTGACGTTGATGATATGGAAGATGCCTGTAGGGTACGCACGTGATGTGGTGCTGGACCTCTTTATGAAGTACTGGAGACAGAAAAGAACGACCAGGGGAAGCGGATGGAGAAGGGTCGGCTGGTTTACGCTGACTCGCTCATGTGAGAGAATGTTTGGCACCTTTGGGTTTAGTCACCACTAGGCCGAGGCAGGGAACTATGAAGTAAAAGTAGAAATTGTATTGGTAGTGGTAGTGGTAATGGTGGTAGTAGTCGAAAGATAAAAATGAGACGAGCTGAACTGATAAACCAGACCCTTTTCTCCACACTCTCTCCAAGACAGGAACTCGCTGGAAAGAAACATGTACATCAAGTCAAAGGGGAGGGGGATGACCCGTTGTTAGAGTAGTATGTGTGCAATTTATCTCTGATTGCAGCACAAGAGGCCCACCGTTGCTCAGTGTGCGCCTGTGTAAGATGATGAGTAGGAAAAAAAGACTTTACAGATACAGGGAAGGGTAATCACAGCCAAGTGCTGCCCTCCCATCATTCAGGCCATTATTCACAGAGGTGTATCAACACTGCTCCCGCCATCCCCTACGGCCGCTCTAGCTGCATCCGCCGCCGCCGTCCTAGCAACTCGTTCATTGACATTCTTGATGTGTGTGCCGTTGGTGAGGTGCACTTTGAAGTTTTCGACCGTCATACCAGGACCGGGGTTGTAGAGTTTGCCCGGACAATCATGGCATCGGATGCGTGGGAGGTATTGGTATTTCAGCCGGGAATTACCGACTTGATTGCTGGCATTGATTACCGGCTGCCCGGTTTCCGTGTCAACGGCCGTATACCGCATCGTGGCCTCGAAGGAGTCATTGGGATAAGACCGGTTCAGCTGCGTCAATTCCGCTACAAGCCAGTTGGGAGCCTGAGGCTAAGTCAAACTATGTTAGTCTGTGGTTGTCTGAGGGTTTTGATCCTCAACTGACTGCCAGATCTTGCGGCCGGGGCCGGAGGCGTGTGAAGAGGACTTATGTAAATCGTTGTTTACTCACCCCTGTGGCTCCCATCTGTGGGGTATGGGGAGTGTCTCCCGCTCTGGCCTGTGAAGTCGGCACTGGCCGTGTCGCCGACGGAGGGGCATTTGGTACGCGGACTTCAGGCTGGGACTGTACAGGAGGAGCCATGGGAGTCGGGGTAGGGGTTTGGACTTGAGGGGTGCCTTGCTGGGATGGCAGTTGTGCAACTGGGGTGGAACTCGCGAGGCTTGCTATTGCTTGAATTCCGTGCGCAAGATACTGCTTGAATTTCTCTTTCGAAATTCTCAATTTCACAATCAACTTTTCCGGCTCATCCACACTCTCTTCCCGAAATTCACGCCTGCGTGATGCGGCTCTCGCCTCGTTATGAGGCTCGGGCGTGGCGGATTGGCCCAGGCTTGCCCGGAGCGCAGCATGTGCTGCGGTGGCGGCTCCTCTCATACCTCGCGTGCGCGCCGTGCCCTGAGCTAGGTGAGGCCCAATCGCCGGAGATGCCGCAATCGAGGATTCGTCACTATCCGACTCTTCCGACTCGTCTGCTCCGTCGCGCATGCCAACAGCAGCACGACGGGTGCGACTTGCGCCAGACCGCTTGAAAACATTACTCTCATCCATAGAAGCTGCACAATTTGGAATAACGGTTGAAACAATCATTGTGCGGATAGTACGTTGGCGATCCTTGAGATCAGGCAGGGCCGGCCCACCACGGCGGTTGACGGACCGTTTCTGTCGGCGCTGATCTCGCGAAATTGAGACTTCCGTCCGTTCGAGCTCAGCCTCATTGAGCTCGTATAGATATGGCGTGAATTCCTTGGCCGCCTGGAATGGTCTAAAGGATGAAGTGAGAGGAGAGGGGAGGAACGCGGTCTTGAGATCGGGATCGTCAATCGGACGTCCATCGAATGGGTGAGAAAGGATATAAAGTGACTTGACAAAGAGCTGTGATTGTTCTCGAATCGAGTGCGCAATGGCGGTGGTAAATTCACCGGAGAGAGACAGGTCGTCCGTCATTCGTGCTGCAAAGGTTTCCGGGGAGTTTGAAGGATCATTGATGTCCCATTCGAACTGGTCGATCAACGTATGCTGGCCGATGGTGATATTGAGTTTGACGAGAATGCGCATCTCATCGTTCTTATAGGCACTGTAAGGAAGGTGGGGATCAAGAGGATCTTCTTCCATGAAAATATGGGGGTAGTAATCGCAAAGCTGTTCCTGGATACTCTGCGAAATCATGCGCACTAGCGGGGCGCACGTTTCCATCGGTAAACCCAGGTCTTCGACGAGTTTCTCAGCAAACAGCTCCGGCGAGACCACACGATCATGAAGATTCCACGTAAACGTATCTCGGATTTTGATCTTCTCCCAATCGATATCCAGGCGAATAGGCACCAAATCTTCCAGTTGTTCGTTTTGTGTTTTCAAATCTTTGCGAGAGACCCGGAGCTCCCTCGTCCGTCGATTTCCGGGACGTCGACGGTTGGCTGGGTATAGCAGCTGGGGATGTTGATTCCGCAAATCGGTGCGAGCATTTCCGAATCCTTCATAGCCCACACCGTACAACGCCGCGGGGTTAAGGTGAGTCTCGCGCCGGACCGCCAAGAAGTAATCCCGCTCCGCGCGTTTCTGCTGCAGAAGTTCGTGGCTGGGATTCTGCCAGGCTGTCAGTGCGGAATGATGAAACTCGCGATTGACGTAGTCTTCGAGGAGAATTTTGTCCGCTGGCGTCTCGCGGACGCGCACTGGTAGGCTTTCCGTGGAGGATAGAGGTTGTATGACGGAACCATCCCGCGCTCGTTTTCGGCTTGCTGCTGATCCATTGGTGGTATTAGGCGAATTCTTGCCATTGAAGGCATCATGGCTCGATTCGTTGGATGCAAGAGAAACGCCCGAAGCCGCAAGGACGGCTTTCGCATTCTGTTTACCCTCCGCGATAGCATCAGCTCCGTCTCCACCTTGCCCTGATGAGGGTTCAGAGGCAGCCATATTATGGTAATCCGCGCTTGTGTTAGACATGCCAGACCCGTCGTCAAATTGCGCATCAGAGGGTAATTGTCCGGTGTGAGAGGTATTGGAAGATGGCATCATCGATAAGATTTTATGAGAGCGAGATGGAGGCACGTAATCGCTCGCGCAGAGGGCTCGATAAATCTGCAATCGACACGATTGGTTCGAAGAGAAAAAGGCGACGAGGACACTAGTCTATTACGATAGCATCCTTGGGAGGACTATGCGATGAGAAACAAACCAAGTCAGTTAAGCGGCCTTGGATAATCTGCAGTCATCGCATTGGAGACGCGACGGCGCACCAGACATTGCGGGTGAAAACCCTTCGAAAGGGCATGTCGCAAGACCGCCACCCGTGAGTCGCTCTCCTTTGCCATGATCCGGTGCCGTTCAGCAACGCGCGAAAACCTATGGAGGAAGATCTGCGCGAAGCTGAGGGAGCGAAGCGGGAAAGGGAAAGAACAAGCTGCGAGGAAGCGACATACCTGCCAGCAAAATGGCAAGGGAATAGAGGAGAGGTAGAGAGGATGAGAGAGAGAGGGGAGGGGAGGGGGGGGGGAGAAGAAGGTAGGAGGGTAGTGCGGATGGCAGGCACGCGGGAGAATCAAGGTAAAGATACAACTAACCAAGAAAACCACCAGCAAGAGAATGGGAAGTGAATGGGGAGACGGTGATACCAAGCTAAACCAGCAGACGAGTCGGGGGAAAGCTGGTTCCAATGAACAGGCAGATGGGAAAGACAGGCAAGAGTGGATGGGTCTGGTCTGGTCTGCTGGTGCCGGGTCTGGGTCTGTCTGGTCGGTCTGCGTCTGTTTGAGTGAGGGAGAAGGCACTGGACGGGGGACGGGCGAGGCTAATCAGCTGACGCCGCTCCCGCTGTGGTCGGCAGGTCGGGGAGCTTCGGTTCTGCGGAGCGAAGCTTTATTCACCCTTCGATTGATAGCTATTTAATCTCTCAAATAGAATGACGGTTATTCGTTGCAAACCAATCATTCAAGGAATAAGAATTGTTGGGCGGGTGGTGTGGTTGGCAAACGGCCGAGTCTATCAGAGATCAGAGTGATAAAAGACGCGATTTGGATGCGGGAAGAGAAGGAAAGAGAAAGAGAAAGAGAGAGAGAGAGAGAGAGAGAGAGAAGAACAGCAGCGGCGAAGAGCATAGAGCGGAAAACCAGAGGGAAACCGCCGTTACAAGTCTCTACCCTCTGGCCGGGCTCCCGGGGGGGAAGGAAATGTCATTCAGGGAGCAAAAGGAAAGAAGCCAATCGCATGGAGACGGGCTTGACTGCCTTTTAAGAGCTCCAGGAAACTCTTCAGGGCCTTTTTGAAGCTATTCAAACTCATCTTCATGCTGCTTTTTCTTCTGGTCCGATCTCAACCTCTCTTACACTTGTCATTGTATCGATGCTGTAATACCGTCGCTTGTTTCGTACGGTAACCGACGCACTCCCGTGCGCTATACCAGTTAAGCTCATCATGTGACACTAAACCTTCCCAAAGATGGTAAGCCGGTCCTCCGTTAGCGCAGAAGTGTCTCCAAGGGTGGATCTAGTCTTTCGACTCCGTACCGAATCGGTGGCCAAGCATACGAAAGGTTACCGTATCGTATGGACAGTCTTCAAGTTTTGCAGATATTAACTCGTCGGTGGTTATGTCCAGAAATTGTTGCAATTATCAAATCTCCTCCGTCATCTTACTGGCCTAAGAGCACATCAATCACCACTGCCCGGTGGTCCGAGTTGAAGACCCTATCTTCGAACCGATTTTCCAGGACGGCATACCCCTCGACTATCCACGGCTGGCGACCGTGGCTGAAAACCTTGTCCGCCGTGGACTCCAGCAGGATATAGTCAATGCGAGTAGGAGGCTGCCCTTCATGGCCAAACCCGGTCCACGTCAGATAGTGGCCGTAATGCTCCGTGGGTGTCACCAACTTGGCCGCGTCGGCCAAGGGTGACTCCGGCGCTGTCAACACGGTATAGGCCTCCTGATCCTCCTGACTGTTGAAGTCGCCTGCAAGGAATACCCCCGAGATGTTGCTGCTGCTGCCGCCACCTGCGGACGTCGCCTTCGCCCGATACTCCTCGATCTTCGCCAGGATGATATGGGCGGCCTCGAACCGGGACCGGGATCCCTGATCGTCGAGATGGGTATTTAATGCCAGCACGGTGCGGCGGCTCGCGCGATGGGTGAAGACGCCCACCGTGACGATGCGGGTCGAGGCGGCATCCCAGCTCTTCGAGGGTACATCGGGGGTCTCAGATAGCCAGACGGTCTGCCACCCTCGGAGCTCCCAGATTGCGGGCTGGTAGAAGATCGGAGAATACTCGCCTGCTTCGCGGCCATCGTCTCTGCCAACTCCGATGTACTCCCAGGTCTGACCGGTGGAGGAGGGAGAAGGTGAGTTCAGCCCCGCGTGTATATCCACCAGCTGGTTATGCAGAACCTCTTGTAGGCATATGAAGGCGTTTTGATGGCGTGTATTATACAGTAGCTCGTTCAGGAGCAGCTGCTTTCGATCGGCCCAGGATCGCTCGCCCTGGAAAGGAGATGAGGTTGCATACCGGATGTTATGGGTAAGGATACGAAGGGGGAGCTCTGCAGCTACTTTCATAGTGGAGGATTATTTATTTATGGGAATTCAAAGTACACAAAGTATGTAGACTGAGGCTACTGAGATTCGAAGTAGATTGTTGTCTCAGCGGTTTGATGGCTTTCGAGTGCGAGTACGTACAGTACTCGTCCTTGTGGGAAGTAAGAGTGGGGAAGACTCCAAGCGGAGAATGCGGAGAAAGCTCGAGGTCACTGCCGATGGTCCGGTGATTGGGCGTTGCTGCACGATCCATTCTTTGTGCTGCTCCAGAAAGTGATCGGAGACAGAGGTAACTGTGAACGATTGGACTAACTGTAGTGTAGTAAATAATAGGTATATTGTTGCTAGGTACTATATGAGCTCACTTTAGGGTTTCTATCGCTCTTATTAGTCGATGGTGTTCAGACGTTGCTATAAATCTGTTCAGAAGTCCTGCTACGCAGAGTTGTGTCAGTTTGCCTCTGCAAACTACATCTCTTGAGTCTCTCCAGTTTCTCATGTTGATTTACGGCTTCGCTGGACACAACTGTAGATTGTATATCGAGAGACTTCGTCCCCATGCCAAAGCTCAGTGGCTGCATCTACTGTGGGTCTCCCACATCGATTGTCTCGTGCACAAATAGAGTGCAACGCACATTTCTGTCACTTTGATACCTTGACACAGACTGAGCAGCATAGACAATCACTCCAGCCTGGATACTTCAGGTTGTGGTTGCACCGCTTTGCGACTCTCAGCGTTTACGCCGATCGTGAGCCAAGAGAACTGGTTCGCTTAGTCAGGACTTCTGTTGCGCGCCAAAGAAACAGTTGTGGCATCTAATCCTTCAATCCATGTCAGCTTATATGCACCGACCATTGGGAATATCGAGGTCAGAAGTCTCGCGTATGACGTCCATGTTGAAAGTGAATAAGCGAGCCATACTGAGAGCGGACTGCTCTGCCTCAGGAAGGATACGGAAACACATCTGCCTATTTATATGAAACAATCCTTCCAACCGGCGTTGTCCTCGTGGTGCTGATACTGCAATCCTGCACGAGTGGGGAAGTGCTTTTATTTGCGACACATTGAGCGAGCGGGGAAGAGGAAGAATAGGTTGCGTTCGATAAATCCGCTGGGTTCTTCCATCATGAGATGTGACGAGCATGCCGTAAGATGGCTGCTGTCATAAACCCTAGTTATCGGCTCCCCACCGACCACGCGATACGGCTTCGATGCTTCTAGACTTTGCGCTAAAGTACACAGACTGTGCCCTTCGAACCCAGCATAGCCACGACGATCCGTTCGATTGCTTGACACAGTCGGCTATGTCCACAGACTCACCGCCATTGATTCCTGCTCCTGGCATTTGACAGTGTATCCGTATAGTCAGGGTCGTAATCCGCTCACCGAGTGGTCTGGGGGTATTGGTTTGCTATCGGATCGAGATGAGCGCTGGAATTGTCAGATCTGGGTCTCGTTGGGCATGAAGAGAGTTGTGCAATGTTGAAATCGTGGCCAAGACCCACATTGGGTGGGTAAAGAGTACGAGACCGCTTTGTCTGGCGTCAGCAAAAGCGAAGAGGCAGCACTGTGCCACCACCAAGAACGAAGGAATCGAGAACCTAGTTTTGAGTTCGAGATGAAACAGCCGACAAGAAGCAAAGTTCGAAAGCAAACCCATAGGACAAGAACTTGACTACCAGTCCTCTTTCGCGCAGGTTGAAGGAACGAACCGATCAAGCGGACAGCCTGACACGTATGTCTTGCTCCCTGGTTCACGAGCAATGATGGCGACGATGGTACAGCTGCAGCATACTCTTGATAAGCGGCTCGAGCGAGCAAAAGTGTTTGAATTCGATGTTTGCTGCGAGTTGTTGATATTGAGGGTTATGAAAGACTCTGAGTTTAGTATTATAGACAGGCGACAGCCATAGATATGGGTCTTTCGTCGAAGGTAGTTGTGAAGGCAGCACAGAATGTCCTTCTTTCAAGAACGAAAGACCGCAACAAAGACTCGTAAGAATATGGATGGGATCCGACCATTGTCATGGATCACGCGTGGCAGCCCGAGGGCGAGGGCCTTCTCCTCCTTTTTTGACAGCGTCGAACTTCGCTGCAGGTCAGATTTTAGTCTAGAATGCTGACCCTCAACTGGAACCGGCAGGAGCGGACTCGGAGTCGGGAGGCGGAGACACAAACGGAACCAGCCATCATCGGATCAGACGTGTGCTGACTGCAGCATAGATAGACTAGATAGCAACGTGGTCATCAAGGTAACTCCACTAAGAGCAAAATCAAGGCAAATCCTATGTGCGTCTAGCGTGGCCCCCAATTTTCTAGATTAATCGCAATCGGGGTTCAATGTGTACACTCTACGAATGCAAGCCGGTGTGGCGCCAAACCCCCCGCCCCCCCAAACAGTCTTACATTCTACACGCTAGTAGCATAAGTGTCGAATTCACTAGAAAATGACGATCATGACTTCATTGTTTCGGAGCCTTGTGTGTCTAGGCTCCTATCGTTGTTGTTGCAGTAGTTTCTGTCTTTGCCGGTGACCTTTCAACAGACCATCCTGTCTGCACGCGCACCTCTCCTGGCTCTAAGGCAAGAACGGAGCCTGGTTGCTGTGCTTGTCCTGTGGCCTCCGTCCAGCAGAACCCATGTCCTCTCATCATCGATCGCGACGACTGAATCGAGCCTGTCTCTGCCAGGGTGGCTTTCGGCTTTAGTGGTGCGCTACTACCGCCTGTAGTCAGAGTCCGCATCGACCCCAGCAAATAAGAACCGTCCTTGGGGTGGCTGAGCGAAGTGTTCGCGCCAGAACGCAGAGACTGGCAAAGACCCAAGCAGGCAAACACTGGTGCTAGGACACATGCATTGGTCACGATGATTGCTGCTGTCCACTCAACAGTGAACCAGACCACAACCATTTTGCCTGCCTCGTTGAAATTACTCAGGTCGGTTTTCGAAAGAGCCACGGTCAGTAAAATGGCAATGGCAACAGCACTAATCAGTTCCTCAATTAGAAGTGTTGCGTCTGATACGCTTTCATTGTACAGCCCAGGATACACGTACAAGATTCCAATTCCATAGACGCCAGCAGTTGCCAGCTTCTGGGACCGCGTCGGGTTGGTTCTTAGCAAGTATGGCAGTGGCAGAACCATGATGGCGAAGCTCGTCATAGAATCGATGATACCAAGACCCAGTAAGATGTGGCTTTGATTCACGCAGTGTCCTTCTCCAAGATTCGGGATCCAATTGTATTTGAATGGATGGCAGGCCAGAAATGCGAGAAGAAACCCTGACAGGCTCCAACAGGCACATATTACCATCGTCGTCCACACGGCGAATCGAAAATGACTTTGGGGGGTGATGAAGGTCTTCTGAAGGGCTTGCAAGAGACTGCATTTCACCAGGCCTAGCCCTATGAGGTATGCCAGTCGAATATAATAGATGCACTGCGAAATGGTCAGTATGCCCTAGTACGGTACGGGATGGCATGGTAAGACTATCTACCTTGAAGGCGATGCTTAGCCGCCAGGCTGGCGTTTCCGATGTCCGGTAGCCAATGTGGCCGATGGTTAAAGCTGAACAGATGGAGAATTAGTATCTAAATGATTGCACCATATATGGACCCGTTGCCATACCCAGAAAGACCGTCACCGCGCTAGAGTAGTATAAAATCTGAAACCGCACCGTTAGCTCGATAAACAGCTCAAGGCTCATATTATACTCGGTGACTTACCAGAGATAGAAGTGCTAGATAGTCCGATGCTTGGAAGCTCTGCCTTCGCATCACCAATGTGTAAAATCGAAGTCCCATGGCCATGGTCACTAGAAAGAGACAGAAAGCCAAGGTGATGGCAATGTCTTTTCCATCACCAGAAAGCCCCGTGCACTTGTCAATAGCATCTCTGAGGGTCAACATGGTGTGTGTCGAGGATCATGGAAGGTCTTTTCGTCCAAGGATCCGTGAGGACGAGACATTGAGGGACTCGGTGACAGTTATTGGCTCCCAGGCTTCAGAAAAGCTGCCTGGCAAGGGGCATGAGGGGAAGGAAGATTAAAGAAAGGTTAAAGGAATCCTTGTCCATATGAAAGTCTTCAAGTCTCCGATCGAGAAATCCGGCCCCCAAGCTCTTTCCAGAAATTGGGCTTCGTCGAGGAGTAGGGCAAAGGACGAGCTGCAGCGTGGCGGATCACCTTGCAGCGGTCACACATACGCGCGAGGGGGCCGATGCTGAGCCACGAGGCCAGGCAGTGATTCCTTTCCTTGCCTGCAGGATGGCGGGATACTAACATTTTTACTGCTGACAGCCGACATGGTTTAAATATATTAATCTTCCCATTTTCTTTGTTGAAGAGTTCTACTCGTAGCAACGAAGGTACTTTGTAGGTGGGCTCACTGCACCGGCGGACTAGCCTGCGATTGACCATGTCACACACACTAGTTGACTATACGGAGTTTCCGGAGCGAGCACATCCTTGCCAAAATCATACGCGATGTTGCATAGAGTAGTAAGCACGAATAAGTACGAGAGTTCGGTCTTAGATGAGAAGACCACAAGCCTCAGAGAGGTCTTTCACACTGTACGGATTATTCCGCATCGAATCAGCATCAGCAAGAACTGTGCTTTTTATGTGCAACACGCTGTAGATAAGCGCCTGTGCATGGCTCGCATGTATATATACTAGTAGAGAAATACATGGTAGCACCCGAGCCGGACTAGACACAAATTCTCCCCAGTAGACCTTCAATCCCAACTCCGAACCCCCGCCTCCCAGAACACCAGGATGATAGACCAGAACAATGACATGGTAAATGTTTGAACAACCAGCAAGAACTTGGTGTAGTTAAATGACTATCTGACCTCCTAAGTAATCATTCCTCCTCTACATAGCCTATCCGTGGACTCTACCGTTCAGATGCACCAACAAGGAAAAAGCTGACAGAACAACAACTCGGCCAATTGACCATTGCCTTGTAAGAAACAATAGAACTCATTATGACCCATCTATTCGCTGAGTACTGAGCATGTCAAGAGAGCTTGAATTTACACTCACAGCTCAAGGTGCCGCTGCAACTGTCAGTATACTATCCACCGTAGCATTCGTCAGGGCCACGAGGACGATCAGTGGCAACACAGGTGATGTCATATAGAAGGTCGAGCTGAATCTTGAGCTCATCACCCTCGAAGACATAGTTTGGGCAATCCAAAGCAGAAACTAGTATGACAATGGTCGAAACGACTGGAGAGTATATTTTAATGTTGAGTCAAGCTGTTGAAGCTCCGAGTCTTTGGCTTACAGTGCAATTCCAAGCTTCCCAGGGAAAGAATGGATGCCATTGGGCCTTAAGGAAAAAGTTATGACGGCGGGCGGTCGGCCGTAGAAACGGAGGGTACTGGCAAAACCAGCTGTTACCGAGCCCTACTGGTCACAAACCCCACCTTGATGAGGGCAAAACGCTGGCGAAAGCGGGCCAAAGCCCCCGCCCTGGTTATTTCGTAATGGGTAATACCAAGCAGGTGCACACGACTCCATCGAGCGACTAAACTAATTGAAGGTTCTCCAGCTTCTGCTCCAAGTCCATTTTCCCTCTTCTCTCTACTGTTCCGCAAGTCTTACTATCCAGAAGTCCCCTTAATTTATCATTTCCTCGTCCCCAGCGCGAGGATACTCTAATTAGCACACAATGGCTGAGACCCAGGCTCCCGAGGTTGGTATGTATTCACCTCTGTTCAATACGCTGGCTGGCTACCCCTCCTCTTTCTTCCTACCAATTTGAAAAAGCTCCTCCGGCGTTTGTGGGTTCCCGCTTGGTTTTCATCGTCATGGATCGGGCTTCGTTTGACGGGCTGCGCTGCCACCTCGATTAACCCCTCAATCGCGACCTTCGCATGGCTGCTTCAATTTTTACTCCTTGCATTCTCGCACGCTCTGTGATGCTACTCACAACTGCTTGCCGTTTTCTTGCGCACAACTAGCCGCTGACACGATCATTTCTAGACTACACCCTCAACAACCCCGACACCCTTACCAAGTACAAGACCGCTGCTCAGATCTCCCAGAAGGTCTTGGAAGCCGTTTCAGGTGTGTCTCTTCCTGCCGTTTGCCTCGTAAGCGGGCTGTCGCATAGTTCCTTGGGGGCGGTGCTAACCCCAATGTATAGGATGGTGTGTTGAGGGAAGCAAGATTGTCGAGCTCTGCCAGAAGGGTGACCAGCTCCTCGAGGAGGAGATTGCCAAGGTCTACAAGGGCAAGAAGATCGCCAAGGGTATGTTGCCTCTGCAAGTGGATTTTCTCGAGCATGATGGTTGACGCGATCTCGTCGCAAAAGGTATCTCTCACCCTACCACTGTCTCTCCCAACTCCTATGTCACTCCCTACACTCCTTTGGTGTCCGATGCTGCCGAGGCCGAGACTACCCTGAAGGCTGGTGAGGTTGTCAAGATCCAGCTGGGTGCTCAGATCGATGGCTTCGGAACCATTGTTTGCGACATGGTCATTGTTGCCGACAGTAACTCCTCTTCCGATGAGGTGACTGGCCGCGAGGCTGACCTGATTCACGCCACCCACTACGCCAACGAGCTTCTCCTGAGGCTGTTGGTCCCTGCCGGTCTTCTGGCCAGCGGTACTGAGGAGGAGAAGCAGAAGGCCGCCGCCCAGAAGCCTTACACTCAGGCCCAGATCACCCAGCTCATTGAGAAGGTTGCCAAGGTCTACGACTGCAACGTCGTCGAGAACACCACCAGCTGGCTGTTCCAGCGCAACGAGATTGAGGGCGAGAAGAAGATCATCCTCTCTCCCGGCACTGGTGTCAAGGGTGAGGGTCTTCCCGACGTCGGCGAGGTCTGGGGTATTGAACTCGGACTGTCCCTCGGATCCGGAAAGGTCAAGACTCTTCCCCACCGTGCTACTCTGCACCGCCGTACCACCACCACCTATGGCCTCAAGCGCCCTAGCTCTAGACAGACCCTGTCTGAGGTTGTCAAGAAGTTCGGCACCTTCCCCTTCAGCTTGCGTCAGCTGGATGACGAGAAGGCCGCGAAGGTTGGTGTCGTGGAGTGTGTCCGTGGTGGTGTCCTGAGACAGTACGAGCCCGCCGGTGATGCTGACAACGCTGCCGTGTCCCGTGTGCTGTCTACCATTGGTATGAATCCCCCCTCTCCACTCTCCATCAGGAATTGCTGGTGACTGGGGTAATTGCAATTCAAGACTGAAACTAACCCTCAATGCAGTCATCACCAAGAACGGTATCACCCGTCTTGCTGCTCCCACCACTCCCGATCTTGCCAAGTTCAAGACCGACAAGAAGATCGAGGACGCGGAGATTCTCGAGATCCTTGAGCGTCCCTTGGCCAAGTCTACTGGCTCCAAGAAGAACAAGAACAAGAAGAAGAAGGCCGCCAAGACGGAGCACTCCAAGGATGAGGAGTAAATGCATCGTTGCATTAGGCCTCACTTGAAGCAGTTCCGGGAACCGCGTTTTGGCTCACATAAACGCATATGACAACTGTTCGGGGAGAGTTTTGGTGGCTCCAAAGCCCTGGCAATGTCCGCCATGATGGTGCTTTGTTTTGAAAATCGGAGCCCGTTGGGCCTTCTCCGAGACCGGAGGGTTGTTGTCGCCATGCTGAACACCAGAGACAAGTCTGGTGGGAGGACCGCCTCTCCCTCGCAGTTCCCTGTTGAAAACATGCTGTCACATAAATTAGTTCAAAAAGAGGAAGAGTTGTATATGTCCAGTGAAACCAAGCCAGATACAGTTCACCAATGAAGATTATGATAGCTGTTGTCAGCCAGTTCCTGCCAAGTTCCTTAATCCTGGGGCTTATTTGTTCTATCTTAGTTGTGGCTCAGACAGATTTTATGTCAACCCAGGTATGTGGTTTGAAATCTTTGAGAGTTGAGAGCAGTAGTTGCACAATTTCAACTTTTGAGCTAGGCTAGGATAGTGCTGAGCACACACATTTAATTGACCCTTTTCATCCTTCCTTCCCCCTTTGCATGGCCTATGTGTCAACGTTTTTTCGGCGCTGAAGTGCATCTAGCTGCATCTTGGCTCTCACTATCTTGACAAAGACCTATGAATTCCTTCTGAGAGATTCGCTGGTTCAGCCCATGATCGCCTGTCCACCAAATTGAGGCAGGACGTCTGGAGGCGCTCATGTTGAACAACAACCAAATCCTAACACGGCTTGATATCACTCTGACTGTCATGGAGGCTAGTTGTATTGGAGGGGAACTCTACAGCTTAGTTGCAGTGGGGGATAGGAGATCATCAGATTGCTTCGCGTGGTGTGTGAAAGGACTTTGATCTGCCTGCCCGCCGACGTAAAGGCAGGAAGGCCCCAAGATCATACGGGCACGAACTCGCTAATTCCAAGCGACTCGTAGCATTTCAGAAACAATCCAGACAGGTTCGAGTAGGTGTGCTATCAAGTTGCACCTAGTTTGAATAGACAGCAGCCAAAGGGGATAAGAAGAGGAGGAGGAGGAGGAAGAGGAGGTAATGAGCAGTGGGCCAGACTGAAAGAATTCCCGAACCTCTCCGTCTCGTCGTCCATCTTTCTTCTCAAACAACATTTTCCTCTTATTGAAAATTCGGGTTCGGCCACCAAGATCAACGTGTTGCAAGGCAGCTGTTCAGTTTGGTGTTTGCTGCCTCTGCTGGCCGAATACTGGCTGAGTGAAGAAGGTCCCTCCCCTCACCCCCTTCACCTGGCCCGCCCAACCCAACATCCTCCTTCCCCGAAGTCCCGAGAGCTTCGAGACATCTCGTCCTTAACACCAACTTCCCTGAGCCACCAACTGTAACACTGTTATCTTTCTCTCTGCTTACCCAGAGACAGATTTCCTTTCACTTCTTTCTCCCTCGATCACCGTTACACTTCCTATCTTCTTCTTCATCTTCTCCCCCAACACATAGAACCTCCATACGCGTTGCGCAACAGAGTCAAGCTATCCCTACGCCTTCACATCTCACCTCCAAGATCAAAGCTTTTACTGTCTCCTATTAGACGTTGAACCTGTTTTAAACATTTCAGTACGGCGGCTTCTTGCTTATCAGCTTCCGGAGCTGCTACATCTTTCAACGTGTCTGGTGTTGTTGCCACTGCACGATTCTCGCTACACCACACCTTCCTACTTGGCTGTGTTCCTTTCTATCTAGCCCCTCTTCCTCTGTCTCTTGAATTCGTCTGCTCAATATCAAGACCTTCCAAGATCCTGCAGGTCTTTTACCCACTGAAAGGACATCTGGCGCGTTGCGTACAGACGCCCTCACCTGGTCAGTTTGTCATCCTGAGATCATTAACATCCCCACCATCCTCGTTCAAACCTCTCTCCTTTCGACAGAGTCGTGACCAGGAGAGTACCTTCGCGTTAAATGCGTAGCCTCATTTCTCTCGCTGTGACCAGAGCATCGTAGCTCTGCATCCTTTGTCCTCGAGCGTGCTGTGTCGAAATCACTTCCATCATCATTCTACCCTTGACAACGTCCATTACCACTCTTCTTCCCAGCTTGTATCAGCAGGCTTTCCTGGCTCTCAGTGTGAACTGAGGACATTTCGTCTTCAGGCCCCAGATCTGTTGTCGACTTGTTTTCCATCTTTGCGCACTTGCCTCCGAACTGCCATTCTACCACTCTCCGTTCTTTCCATCGCTTCCAATCTCTCTCCTGGAATCGAAATTAGTGCACTTCTGTATCAGGATACCTGCTGGTCTGTTCCTTCTTGTCGGCTTCCTGAAGTCTCGATATTCGTCTCTATCTCCTAACTTCCGCGGCCTGATCGTGACTGGATCAAGAGGCTTGTTCCGCACCTGGATAGCTCTTTGTGCCCTACCTTCTCTTGGTAAGTGAGCCTTCATAGCCACAAACTACGTCTTCCCATTGCCTTCAAGAGCCATTCCCATGTGCTAGTACCCTGGCAAGAGCAGAGATCTATCCGGGCATTCTACTTAGGATGCGCCTCAGCTTCAGTCCAGATGAATTGCTGATAGCCAGAACCAACTCTCCCTGAATCAAGTCTGGAGGACTCCAGTCTGGGCCAATTGTGTTGGTTGGGCATCGGTGTTGGCGAAACAACTTAGGGGACCAAACCGTGGCTGACCAGATCATAGGCTCACTGCTCCTTTGAGAAACACTCAATCGAGTGCCGCGAGATCTTCAAAATTGACATTCACTTCTACGCTGTCATAATATTGGCAGCGCGACAGAACTTAATCTGCACTTATCCAGGTGCACGGGAACCCCCAGAGCCTGTGCCCTACACGGCTATTCTGCGCGCCTGTGCAAGGATCGGTAGCTGAGAAGCTATCAAGAAACAGGATCCACCATTGCCGGTAATCTTTCCCTGAACAAAAATTACTACTTAGACATTTCAAGGCTGAAACTATCTTTTCGTAGGGTAGACGTGCTGACTTTGGTGTTTGTGGCAGCTTCCGTAATAACCCCCTTAGGAGTCTGCTTGGGATCCCTCGAAAACTTCCGGGCGAACTCCGCGGTTCTTCCTTTCTTCAACCCGCAGACAGCGCGCGGGCTGGCCTCGATTCCAACCAGCCACGCTGGGCACGCTCGGTGTTCGCTTGGAGTCATTTACCTCAGTAAGTATTATTTGACATTATTCTGAGGCTAATTAATGCCTATTGTCTGTTCTTCTCTAACCCAGCGCCTGCAGCCGTTGTACCTCCCGAGCCCTCTCTACAGCAATGGCTCCGACCCTCCGCTCCTCTTCCTCCCGTATTCATTCCCGACCTAACACACCACCTGATGCGCCCATGATGGCAAGCACAACTAATTCAGTCACCGAAGCCACGAGGCCCACAAAGCAACGGCGCACGGGCATAGATTCACGGGAGGCCACCGCTCCGCTACAGAACGCGACGGAGTCGCAGGACAATGGAAGCAAAGACTGGGCCGAGCCTCCTGCAAGAGCGCCGGCCCCTAGCTATGCGGATAGCCCGTGGTCAAATCACTGTGATAGTCGGAACCCAGTTCTGAACACGATGCGCCCTTTAGGGACTCGACCTTCTCCGGCAGACTTGCGGAAGGTCGGCTTGATGCCCAAGACAATTCCACCCATAATACCTGCCAAAAGAAGGTCTGGAGTCGAGTCTAATGAGCCTGTGCCACAGAAGGCCAGCTCAATTTATGACATTTCCGCGTTTGCGGCGCTTCCCATTCCCACTTCCGCGGACTTCAACGTGGAGAAGATCCAAGTGGCCGTTAAGGAGGCTCTACGGATGGCGACAGAGACCGACAACATTCCGGTAAGCCGCGGGCTCCTCCGCCTGTGGGAATCCTGTGCCAATGATCCCTTTTCATTATCTGTGTTGGAGGGTGTATGCCAAGGAAATCCTGGCTCGCGGGAGAAGTCAGCATTTCAGAGCATCATGCGGGCCGCCTGGAACGAGGTAAAGGCAGAAGAGGTTCGCGTACAGGCAGACGAGGACAAAGAGGAAACAGAGGTTGACTCTATGCCAACTGTGCCTCGCGCTCGATCGGCTAGTAGCGTTTCGTCGTTGTCTTCACTAAATACATTTGAGGACGTTGAGGCTGGGGCGGTCTCAGAAAATCTCCCAGGGTCAGCCCCTGGAATCAAGATTCCCCGCGCAAAGGCCAAACACACCCGTTCCGCCGGACTCAACAAAGGTGCAGCAGACCTCGCAGCTCGCCATTCTATGCCACCAACAACGGTCAGCTCTCAACTGAAGCATGCTTTAGAAGAGGACGAGACGCAGTCTGAAGAATTAGACAGAATAGACAGGGTGAAGCGGATCAAGCTTCGGACACCACTGCCAACCATCGTCCCTGCTGAGAGTCAAGTCCGACCCTTACACCCTGCTGATATCCCAACCCCAGTTCGCTCACCTACTCCACCTTTCGCCCATCCCTCCGCACCAACGCCCCCTCCAGCTCACCCAGTTGCTCCGGCTCCCTCAGCTGAATTTGTAGCATCAGTCCCTCTCGCATCCTCCTCTGCAGAAACTGCAGAAAATCTTTCCGACAGTCGAGCTAGCAGTGAAGCTGGTGACAACCGTCGACTCACGCCTACCATGGTGTAAGCACCACAATTCCTGCTTCACTCTTCTTTCTTGTCTACTACTGGTGTCCTATAGGCTAACATGCATGGTAGTGATGATAGCGATGTTGAAGACGAGAGACCCGACAACGACGAGATCTGTCACGAATGCAACAACAGCGGCAATCTCCTTTGCTGCGATGGTTGTACTAATTCTTACCATTTCTCATGCTTGAAACCCCCACTAGACCCAAACAACCCTCCGGAGGGAGACTGGTATTGCCCCAAGTGTGCCATGCGACGGGCCTTCCGTTCTTTGACTAGCAAGTTTGATCAGCGCTTTGGCAAAAAGGATGTCAAGGACTTTCAGCTTCCAGCCCGTATTCGGGATCATTTCGCCGGTGTTAGGGTGAACAAGAAAGACGGTCAATCCTACGAGGCCATAGTTCCAATGCCAAAGCCTAAAGGTCGACGTGGATACCGTAATGGTACTTACGACGATCCTCATTTGCTGAGGACAGTGGACGCTCTAGGGACTCCCATCTTCTGTTTCAAGTGCGCAGGAAGTGCCGCTAGCGGTCGGCCTATCATCCAGTGCGATGTCTGTCCACTATCCTGGCATCTGGATTGTCTTGATCCGCCTATGGCCGCGCCCCCCGCTCAAGTTCCAGGAAGTGATCTCGCGCACCACAACTGGATTTGCCCTAATCACGCCTGGCATGATTACGTTTACACCTCCAAGGACGAAGAAGGATACGATGTCTACAAGCGTATTCGCCGGCCAAAGCACCCCCGGATGGTCGATATAGACGTTCTCCTCTCCGACGACGAGATCACGCAGATGGAAGATCAGGAAG
Source organism: Aspergillus floridensis (assembly GCA_012184565.1). NCBI lineage: Eukaryota > Fungi > Ascomycota > Eurotiomycetes > Eurotiales > Aspergillaceae > Aspergillus > Aspergillus floridensis. The sequence goes on from WOUI01000005.1 coordinate 57,540, forward strand.
AAGGCAGCGTCAGGTACCGCGTGTCCGAGCATGGAATCAAACACACCTTTATTAGCCAGGTCAAAAGGCCAGTAGCCCCCATGAATTGTGATTCGACTACCAATATTGACTCTGCCGACAGAGAAAACGCGGAGTATCAACTACTGAAAGCAAATGCGAACAAATTCCTCGATCATGCAACCGCCGAGTACGACAAGATTATGTCGCACGCCCGTGCTGCCTTACCCCCACAGACACCCCTAATGACCGACGAGGATGCGAGCACCACAATCTCGAATTCCCGCACCACTGCTGAGCGCCAAGCTGCAGCTAACCTCCTTGCATTTGCTCAGCGGGAGCATATCACTCCTTCAGGTGCCAACGATAGAATGAGCTTGCTGATTGACCAACTCCGTGCCAACGCTCCAGAGATCCGCCCCACAGCCGACACTGAGATAGCCTCGCTACAGGCCTTGAAGGATCTCATTGACCGGCGCATCCGGGATTTATCAGCCCAACCACAATAGTCATAACCGACTAGATCCCGGATGCGCCGGTCGATGCTCGGGCCCCGGCCCCACGAACATCCTCTCTTCGGAGGATGCAAGCGGTGCTCGAGAGACGGCTGTTTGTTTTATTTTTACTGTGGCACACAAGCCACGCATATATTATTATTATGACGACGATTTGATACGATAATTTGTCTATTTGCTGTGATATTATTCTTAAGAGGTAATTTACCACCTCTCGCAGATGGCCCGTCCCATGGGCTACAAGAAGAAAGAGCGTTTTTCTAACAGATCCCTACCAGGCCTGCTGTTGCATGTCGGACCACACAGTGTTTCAACCATTTTAAAGATTCAGAAAACATACCATTTGGCGCAATATCATTATTTCCGCATCGGCTATCTTGAGGGACTCTTTTTTTCTGACGACGGATTTGTGTTCTTTATTTTTTTTGTGTCTGTTGTTGTTCATGGACGTCCGGCGTTACCAGCTCTCTTTCATACATGGCGGTTCTATTCTATCATTTTTAGAAAGGTCAACCTTTTCTCTGTTCAAGGGAGCATGCCTGGCTTTTCGTTTTCTGTACTCTCCATTGAAGAAGAGACCTGCTGCAGAGCGGCGATCGACAGGGCATACTAGAGAGGAACAACTCCTCTCATTTGAGACTGCTACTGGAAGTAGCCGATCTCAAGTCCTCATGTAATTGATTTTGTTGTGCACTTTTCTTTTATTGTGTTTGTCAGGTTTCTTAAACGTTCGCCGGTGGCATCTCAACGCATGGAACATGTTTCTCATTAGCAGTTTTGCATTGGGGGGAAGAGACAAACAGGTTATTGAGCTCTGAATTCATTTTTCGTACTTGCAATATTTGACCTTTCTGCCGCCCGTGTAGGGATCTTGCAGAGTTGGCTGCATTGCGCTCCAATACCCCTCGTACAGTTACAGTCACCGGCACTAGATCTTTCATTTTGCTTTCATCTACAGTTTGTATGCATCTAGTCAGGGGAAATGGTGGTGTCTGATGTCTAGCCCGGATGTCGATGGGACTTGGGATTTCTTACCGAAGTCAGTGGGAAAACATGTCTACTATCGGGGAAGAGATGCAACGCATTGCAAGAAAGTAGGGATACAGTACACTCTAGATTGTAAGAAGGGCTTTCCTTCTCTTGGAGAACTTCACAGATACTAAATTCTATGACCAAAGCAGGACTGATACGCTCAGATACTTTAACAGATTCCTTTCCAGGGACTTTGAAATCAATGGTGCATGTGTGGTATACAAAGTTTTGTTTTGTTTTCGTTGTCAAGTAGATTCCCTTTTTGGGGTTTTGCTGATTTTCTTATATGGGTGGGTGGGGACGGGTTGCTTTGATTGCTGCCGTGGGAGTTGATGTGTTGCAGGAGTGTGAGCCAGCTCCGATAGGGTCGAAGGATGAGCCATGGCGAAGTCGTGGGTCTAGAACAGGGAAGGAGATGCAGGCTTAAACGAAATTTGCGCAAGCTGGGTTATAAGGTCCACTGTAAACGAGTAGATTCACAGGAACTTTTTGGGCATGCTGTTGCGGCGGCGTTTATAGAGGATATAGGCACCAGCAAGGAGACCCTGGAAGGCGATGATGCAGAAGATGAAGAATCCCATGCGTGGTGCGGAAGAGGTGATGCCTGAATAGGGAGTCGTTAGTTTCAAATGATGTCGGATGGATTTTCTGGTGAAGAGAGGAAGCGTGCATACCGTTCAGAACTTCCTGGGTCAAGCTCAAGTGCGATGAGCGCAAGGTCTCCTGCAACTGGGAGAACCGGCCGTGGTAGTCCTTGCCTGCCAGATCCCGTTGGATGGCCTGCAGGATGTCTTCCATCTTTTGGAGTCTGGCTTCAAGGCTGGCCACTTGGTCCTTGGTGGCCGACTTCTGGAGCAATTCCACATGGCGGTTCTCGCTCTTGGTTCCCTGGTTACCGATCTCGCGGACGATGTTGTTCGTAGCATGGTTGATCAGTTGAATGCGGCCAGTGAGGTCGACAAACTGCTCAGTCACCGAGCGAGCGTCACCTGAGCGACCCTCCTGCTGCTGTTGCTGTTGCTGGGTACCTTGGTCCTGAGCAGCAATCGGTTGCTGGTTCTGGTCGACATTCTGCTGCTGAACAGGGATGTTGCTGCCAGCTCCAGCATCGGCGGACTTGACGACAAACTTGAAGACTTCGAAAGAGTCGGGACTCTCGGGGGTTGCAGCTGTGACACCGAAGTAATTGCCAGCTGGAAGAGTAACCTAGAAGAGGTCAGCCACAGGCATCATGGTCCGAGATGCAGAGCAAGGTTACCTTATCAGTCGAAAAGCACAGCTTGTCGTCGACAGTAACCTCCAGAACTGCGTCGGTGTGTTTGATGCGGACACTCGAAGGGCGCCCAAGATTCCGGTAAGGATAGTCACAGTGCCCAAAAGCTAGGCTGTCCACGCTCCTGTGGCTCTTGTAGTCCGTCGAGCCGTCGTTGAGAAATCCTCTAACACTGCCTCCCTGTGCGACCAGTTAGCCATGCTCGGTTCCATACACACAAGCCATACACATACTCTTCCACCATGGCTGTCAATGACGAGGGCAAACCCGTCAAATTGGTTGACGGTGTAGATACTGGAAGTCCCGATTTTGTCCTTCCCATCTTTCGCATACCACACCTGGAGGTTACCACCTCCTCGCTCAGGGCCCGTCGCTCGGAACTCGAACTCCGCAGTCCATTCTGACTGAGTTATACTAGGAAGTATGAGGACATATTCAAGCCGTTCTCGCCTCGTTGAAGACTTACGGAGATTCAGCCCAAGCATATCCCCTCGTATTTCCAGGGTAAGGAGGTGTGAGAATGACTTTGTTAGACAGCTAGAACGCAGTCAGCACCTGGGAAAGCCAAAGATTGTCGCAATCGGCATGGGGATCAGTTCATACAATATCAGGGGTATGCGCTTCGCCCTTCACTTGCCAGCCCGGAATGAAACCTGAACTCGGTGTGCGTGATAGCCTACAGCGAGGTCAGCATGAAGTCGGAAAGCAGGGATGCGACCGAAAGGGTAAGGAAGGTGAGTTGTACGCAGGGCCATAACCGAAGCTGGAGCTCTCAATCACAGATTGAGCAGTCGCGACGGCGAGGAAAGAGAAGAAAGAGGCGGGGGTCTTCATGACGTCGGTTGAATCGGAGATTCGTCGAGGATTAGTGACGCTGTCACTAGAGACCGGAACAAATAAAGCAGGGGATCGAAAGAAAATGGTCGATAACAAGGCACAGGCTGGCAATAAGAAAAAGGTCCCCAAGCAAGACACCTCAGATCACAAAGAAGCAAATAGAGCTGGAGCTAGGTCGGATGTATCAGTGGTGAAGATCGTCACTGGTCAGAGGGAGCTCTGCGGTTCAACAACGCGGAGACAATGCGCGAAGTGGTCCACCCAACCACAATGGCGATCACGCAAACACGAAGTTCCTTGGCGATTGAAGCAGTGGCAGGAGAAATGTCAAGAAAGTGGCGGATCTCGACCGAGGAGAGGACGTGAGAATGACGGACTCCAAAGTCCGAAGCGGTAGCCAAGTCCATTATCTGAATATAAGGGACTAAATAAAGCAATTGAGGGGGAAAACAATAATTAAGGGACAAACTGGCCTTTCATCGAGTCTCCGTCCCTGACCGCCGTCATCACGTGTCAATTCCCCCGGATTGGCATGCAACTAACGGTACCAACTGTACTAACTGTACCATGGACCTTTCCTATTCCACCGATCGTCAGCTTTCTTCAGTCCTCACTTCACTCCTTTGCTTTCATTTTCTTTCTTCTTTTTTTCCTTTCACACTGCCTCTGCGAGCGCGTCATGCGCAGTCTCTCCAATGACTGAGCTTTACCCTTCATTGGCCCAGTGCGCCATCGTCGCGACAGCCTTCAAGATTCTTCTTTTCCCCGCATAGTACGTGGTCGGCAAGAATTCCCCGATGGTCCTCTTCGACTGATGCTGACCACCGGCCTCCATTACAGCAAATCTACGGACTTTGAAGTGCATCGGAACTGGCTTGCGATCACACATTCGTTGCCCGTTCAGGAATGGTACTACGAGGTACGATGACACCACCCATCATGGAAGACTGAGCGATCAAACTAATACCAGTCAATGGCGGCTAGAAAACGTCGGAATGGACCCTCGACTATCCTCCCTTCTTCGCAGCCTTCGAATGGCTTCTTTCACAAGCAGCTCCCTATGTGGACCCTGCAATGCTGGTGGTCAAGAATCTCAACCATGATTCGTGGCAGACGATATACTACCAGAGAGCTACGGTGATTGTCACCGAACTTGTCCTTTTGTTCGCGCTCAGCAGGTATATTCCCTCTCCCATATTCTGTCTTGTGTCTTAGGTTTCCAGCTGACTAGGCCTACTCATCCTTCAGATTCGTCAAGTCCGTGCCTGAGCAGAACAGACATCTCGCCCATATCGCCAGCCTGTCCATCCTCTTGTCTCCCGGGCTGCTCATCATTGATCACATTCATTTCCAATATAACGGCTTTCTCTACGGTCTTTTAATCCTGTCGATTGTTCTAGCCCGAAAGCAGTCAACGTTGCTCTACAGCGGCATCACTTTTGCTGCCCTGCTGTGCTTCAAGCATATTTACCTGTATCTTTCGCTCGCCTACTTCGTCTACTTGCTGAGAGCCTATTGTTTGGACCCCAAATCGGTCTTCCGGCCTCAGATTCTTAACACGATCAAGCTGGGAGTTTGTGTTGTGGGTATCTTCGCTTTGGCATTTGGCCCATTCGCCTCTTGGGGCCAATTACTTCAACTGAAAGACAGACTCTTTCCATTTTCGAGAGGGCTATGCCATGCCTACTGGGCACCAAACGTCTGGGCAATGTACTCGTTCGCTGATCGCGCTCTGATTCCACGTTCGTACTCAACCCTGGAGTATAGTCGCATGGTTTGACTGACTTTGTTTGATAGTTGCTCCTCGCTTGGGGCTCCCAGTCAATCAGGATGCTCTGACTAGTGTTACGCGCGGCCTCGTTGGCGACACTTCATTTGCGATTCTCCCAGAGGTGACCAAGGAGCATACATTCGCGCTCACATTCCTCTTCCAATTGGTAAGTACACCGTTGCCCCCCCTTTTTTGTGAAGTCAGCAGCGCTGATTGCCACACAGCTGCCATTGATCAAGCTCTGGCGTCGGCCAGACTGGGAGACCTTCGTCGGCGCCGTTACTCTGTGCGGCTACGCATCCTTTCTCTTCGGCTGGCACGTTCACGAAAAAGCCGTTCTCCTCATCATTATCCCCTTCAGTCTGATCGCGCTCAAGGACCGGCGGTACTTCAGTGCGTTCCGGCCACTCGCGGTAGCAGGCCATGTCTCTCTGTTCCCGCTGCTCTTCACCGCCGCCGAATTCCCGATCAAGACGGTCTACACCGTGTTTTGGCTGATCCTATTCCTCTTCGCCTTTGACCAGGTGGCACCGGTGCCGGAGCGGCGTCGCGTCTTCTATGCCGACCGCTTCTCGTTGCTGTACCTGACGGTGGCCATCCCGCTCATCATCTACTGTTCCGTGGGACACCAGCTCATCTTCGGGCTGGGACGCTATGAGTTCCTCCCGTTGATGTTCATCAGCAGTTATTCCGCCCTGGGAGTGGTTGGTAGCTGGGTCGGATTTCTGGTGGTCTATTTCACGGCATAGATAGAAAAGACGGCCGGGCTCGGATCTATGTCCTTGCGGAGTTGCAGCATTCACCACAATCCCACGCAATCAAGATTTGAAAATTACTCCTAGTTGTAAGAAGAAAAACCACGAAGTAAAAGACAAAAAAAGTCTCATACGGGACGCAAACCCCATTTGAACATATAAATGTAGTGTAACCCCGACGAATTATACACCAGACAAGAGTCTCGAATACAAACGGCGAAAAAAAAAATAAGCGAGAAGGCCAGTTTGCATTGTTTGACTACCATCCACGTGCTTTTTTGCTATGGTCGGAGGACCCACCCCGCCCTCCGATCAGTCAATTTTGCAAAGTTTATCAGCGGCTATCAGGCCCAATCGGGCTTAGCGAGGAGGTTTAAACATGGATCGCATTTTCTACCGTATGTCACACTGCAGATTGGGAGCTCGGGAGAGGAACCAACTAGTAGGAGCTTGGGGAGTTGGATGTGTGAAAATTGATTAGTGGGGTTTCGCGGTTATCTCAAGAATAATGGTTGGAATGTCTTAGACATGTGAATTTTGCTTTTATCTCGATCGGGTATATTGATGAGGGTGTGTGGCTTTTGTTGGGGTTGACGAACATAATGTGGCTTGTCTTGGTGTTCGATTTATACTTCGCGGTGTCGGTTGCCGTTCGGCGAGGGTTCAGATGGACTTTTTTTTGTGTCGTGATGTGATGCAGCAGAGTCGTGTATCAAGTGATGATTGGTGGAAGCAGAAGAGACTTGGTTATTCGTATCTATTTGACTGATGATAACGCTGCTGGTCTTTCTTTTCTTTTTTCCTTGCAGAGACTTTATGGCGTGGGGTTCTAGAATCGGGGCTTTGCCTGTATTCTTGCCACCGCATTCGAATTTGTCCACACCGCGCCATTGGACTGAAACAAAATGCATGGTGGACTCACTGATGAATAGAAGAATGTTAGAAGCTATTTATGACATCATTCATAAGCTCGCTGTTTGGATTTTGTCGGTCTTTCAAGCCTCCATGAAAGCCGGCCCAGTGTCTGCATCTACATCTGGCAGTTTCCTATTGTGTCTCCTTTGCATTTGTGCGATTAAATATTCTCAAACCTGGATGCTCTAGCTCCATCACCGCATTCATAGTCCTCAGGGCACTGAAGATGAGCTAATCTATGCTCGAGGGTGGACTTTCCCTAGCAAGATAGGTCGAGGAAGAGGCATTAATTCAACTGTGCCCAAGCCTTGATACCGTCGTTCTTCGACCTGAGTATGCATAGACATTACTAGGAAGGAGACAGAGAGAGCCAAGATCAGCATATAAGCCATTGGGGTCTTGTGGATAAAACAATCGGGCTTCAGGAGGGGTTGGCAAATCATCGAATGCGAGCCTTTTCGGTTACCTATGATGTCTCACCGCAAAAGACGCGTGTTAGCCTGTTAATAAGGAAGATGGGTGAACAAGCAAGATCTGAGCATGCACGCTGCAGTCGACCAGATGTGCTTGATGATTGGTACATAAATCCGACAAAACAGTCGACTAGAAATGGTTTGTCCAGCGATGTCTGAGAGACTGCGAGCATGATGTAGTCACACTGCAAAATAGAAAACTAGCTCGTCTCTGTTTGAAGTGGACGTTAGATACTAACTTGCAATCTAGCTTGTTGGGTGGTTGTTGTCAGAGACGTAGGATGGTATATACCTGTGGACCGCGAAGCTGGTGTCGTTTCCGAGGCGATCTATAAGGTCGCGTGTTCGACGAGATGGGAAAGATACAATGGCTACGACACGATAGCCTTTTCCTCATCCATGCACATGGCCATGCAGATGGGATTTAGAAGAAAACGCGGGCGATTCGAGCATGATCTCTCATGAAAGTGCGCTGTCATTTGAGGGTGGGTTGCTGTCGGATATCGAGCCCGACGTATGGTCCCCGCAGCTGGGTCTTGATGGAACTATGGTTTCTGTGCAGGCATGATGAAGACTGACAAAAGGGAATTTCCCGGAGCCCACCGATGTGTTCGCGTGAGGATAACGAGTCGAACGAGTGTAAATACATGTAGAGTTGTGGTTGTGGGGGAGGAGATTGAGGGCGGGCAACAGCAGCGAAGGCTAGAAGAGGAAGAGGGAGGAGGGCAGTCAGAGGGGAGAAGGGCAGGGCAGGGCGATGTCGGCCCAAAGGGGATTAGCGGGGGGAGGTTTACCCCTACTTCAGTAGTCAGTCCGCCCGACCCGAACGTCTTGTCCGTTCTCTTCCTCCTCCTCTAGTCCAATCACCGCCTTCCGTTGCTCGGCGGCCTTCCCACCCACTCCCACAGCAACTTACTCACTGCTGGTGGACTTGTTGCTCAGTTGCCGCAAATGATCCTCCACTCCTCTTACCTACAGATGGGGCCCGCTCCAGTTCTGCCGTTCGTTCTTCTGCGGCGACCGCTTCTCCTTTCTGCCTTGACCTCTTCTTCTTCTTCTTCTTCTTCTTCTCCTAGTCCTCCGCCTCCTCCTCCACTTCCTCCTCCTCTTCTTCTCTACTCTTCTAGCTCGACACTCTCTACAGCCTCATTACCTGACTACCCTCATTCGCCCCCCCCCTCCCACCCCACTCACCCACTCTCACCGTCGCATTTCCCTCCCCGCACCAGAGGAGCCTCTTGTGGGATACCTATATCTCTCCCGCTTAGAGATCGGCAATTCAGTCCCGGCCCTTCGCGCGACTCCACGCTCCTCCCGGGTTCAATTCTCGTGTCGTGCTCCGCCCATCTGGTCCGCGGAGTCGTGGGTTGCGCGATCCAGCACGCGTCGTTTGGGTAAGTTTTCTACATCTGCAATTTAACTCCCATGGCCATCCAGCACTTTCGCTTCCCCCGAGAATGTCCCATGAAAGTTCTTGCAAGCTATTTCGAGTCCACTATGCGCGCGCGTTGTCCCCGAAGTATCATCTGTTCCTTTGTCTCGCCGCAAATAGCACTGCACTTTGTGCTCAATCTCTTTGATATTCTCTTTGTCTCTCAACATTGCGCCATTATACTAACACAACAATTTAAATGTTAGGCATGTTCCCAACCTGCACAACGTTGAACCATCTATGATCGATTGATTCGTGTCTACAGCAATCTAAGAGACCATGGTACGTCGGCAAGCTCGGAGTGCGAAGTTTGGGGTTAATTGGGGTTTGCGGGGTGGTAACAAATGTTTGAACACAAAACTCACGCCGCGTCTCATAGGTCCTGTTCAAGCGGAAACCAGTTCAATACCTTCCACGGCCCGTCATTGAAGATGACAGCTCCGAAGTACGTATATTTCGCGGTCAGAATTTTTAAATACAGTCTATGCATGGGGCTCATTGAAGTTGCAGGTCTGGGTCATCCCAGAGACCAACGAGGTCTTCGTTCACTATGAACCCTACCTTCAGCGGATGGACTTCTACAAGCAGAAAAGGTTCATTTGTGAGATCACGGGTCACTCGGGATTGACATTTTTCGAGGCTTTGAAGAGCGAGGTATGTGACAAAGGCAACCGACCTATGCTATCTCCGCTAACAGATTGCATCAGATGGAGGAATCGCGTGAAGTCAACAGTGCTTTTCCCGACGCCTTGAAAGAGCCAATTCTCCGCCGGATTCAGTTTTCCACAGTGTCGCGGGTCGACAATCTCGGTATGTCTGATTTCTTTCCTTGAAAATTGCTATCGCTGAGGCTGACAATGGAGTGCAGTGGACGAGATCTTTGAGGTATATACCAGAGGAAATCTAGATCTGCTGATGGAGACGGATGCTGACCCGGCCCGCAGGAATTTAAGCAAGACTTCTATCCCGGGGAACCCGTTCTGATTCTTCTCGACGACAACACCCGTCTGCATGGTATGATAAGGGACAAGGCCAACTTTGCCGAACAACTCCACCCGGATGGAACCGTCAAGCTGCCCGCCCACAGCACCTATCTTGTCAAGGTTCTGGACCGTCCAAATGAGGAAGCGCTGCTGGATCAGGACCATATCACCCGAGACCGGAAGACATTCACCAAGCAAATGCTGCGCGCCTTCATCAAGAACAACGTCACACGGGAGGCGTGGAATGGCGCTCCTTGGTTGGTGAAATCTTCGATTGCCGAGGAATACAGAATACCGACCGAAGTACCGAAGCACTTGCAGTATGGCGCCAAGGTTGCCGAAAAGAAGGCTATGAAAAAGGCCGACCAGGAGGGCTTCTTCGGCTTCTTTGCTTCGCAGCAACTACCAGAACTGAAACCCGCAGTCAAAGGACAAAAGCTCAAGCCATCGCAACAAGATTTTGTTCGCTCGAAGGAAGCCCAATTTCTGGAATATCAGCGGTCTCTGAACGGCAATCCATCGTTTCTTCTTGCACATAAGGCTAACGGAGCTGCTCGTCCCTCCAAGCCTCAGGAAACGGAGAAGAAGTCGCATCCGCAACCGCAACCTCCTCCCGTCGTGGTTGTCAAGCCCGAACCTCCAAAGGAGCCAACACCACCGCCAATTAAGTACCCTATTGAGGATTTGGATATTGCGCCAGACCCCGAGAAGAAAAAGCAGCGCCCAGCTCTTAGCTATATGACCACCGACGAGGTTGATGACTCAGATGATGAAGAGCTCCTGCACAGTACTCTCGAGACGGAGTCTGTGGGACGTCTTTTGGAAACGTGGAATACGCTTAATGTCTACTGTGAGGTCTTTCAACTGGACTCCTTCACTTTTGATGACTTCTTTCAGGCCATGCGATTCTCTTCTGAGGACGTGGACTGTGAGCTGTTTGTTGAAATCCATTGCGCTGTGCTGAAGAAGCTCGTCAATGCGGAGAAGGATGAAGAGGGTGCTGTACAAATTTCTCTTCCAGAACTCCCCGACGAAGAATCCGACGACTCGGAGGCGGAAGAGGAAGAAGAGGAGGCAGAGCCTACCCCTGAACCGGAGCCAGTGGTGACAAGGATGACGACTCGGAGTAGCCTAGCCAAGGCCGAAGCAGAAAATCTGAAGGCGCAGGCAGAGCGTGAGGGCTCCAGTGCAGAGGAGATCCCGGTGCATCGAGCCGCCGAGATGTTCGGAGAATATGGTTGGATTGAGCGTCTGCAGAAACGGGATTTCCGGAATGGTGGTTGGGAACTGGTCATGGTCGGGCTCCTCAATCGACTTTCAAGCCGCCCGCGCATGAAGGAAGTCTGCAACAGGATTCTCGAACATCTTGCTCCTTTGGATGCCGAACCAACTCTGGAAACTGCTCAGTACCAATACGCCACCATGGATATCAACCTTCGCATCCATGCATTGCAAATTATCTGCATGCTCAGCCTTGAAACGAAAGCTATTCGAAATTACCTCGAGGAGTGCAGCAACCAGATGACGGAGTTCCGCAAGGAGAAGATCGAATACCAGAAAGCACGCAAAGTAGTGTAAGTATCACGATTCCGCACCCGCCCGTTTTGTTTGACGCTACATCAATCATGATGTCGTTTCTGTGCTTGTCCGAGAACATTGCTTATTGACTTATCGTTGTTTCACAGTCTCGAGGAGCTTCGTCGCTTACACCAGGAGCGCAAGGCTCTTCAGCCGGAGCCCGAGAAGTCTCCATCGCCTGCGCCGGAACTGGACGCCCTGGAGGACTCGAAGATGACTGGCATTGACGGTGATTCCGATAACTCCGACCAAGAGGCAGCTCCCCAGCGGAGTCTTCGTGGTGGCTTGGACCGACAACTTGAGCGCAAGCGCAAGCAAGAAGAGGAGCGCGAGCGGAAAGAACAATTGGCCAAGCAGCCTAAGGGAACCAAGCAGTATCAGAGAGTGCTCAAGAAGATCGAAGATCAGAAAGCCGCAGTCAAGAAGCTCGAAGATAAGATCGAGGTAATCGACAACGATCTGAGGGAAGCCGATTGCCCGCGAACCAGATGCCTCGGCAAGGACCGTTTCTGCAACCGCTACTGGTGGTTTGAACGAAACGCGATGCCGTATGGAGGCATGCCCAACAGCTCCACAGCAGAGGCACAATACGCGAACGGCCGCTTATGGGTCCAAGGTCCGGATGAGTTGGAACGCGTGGGCTTCATTGACGTATCCGACGAATATAAGAAGCAATACTTCAAGGAGTTCCACACTACGCCAGCAGAGCGCAAAAAACAAGAGGAAGGACCAACGCAACTGACGAACGCAACCGAATGGGGCTATTATGACGAGCCAGATGCTATCGAGCAGCTGCTTGACTGGTTGGACTCCCGTGGTAACCGAGAGTCAAGGCTGCGGAAGGAGCTACAACTGCAGCGTGACAAGATCGCTACATACATGCAACACCGCAAGGAGTACTTGGAGCAGACGGCAGAACGGGCAGAGTCGGAGGAAATCCCCAGCAAGCGAGTCATGACGCGCAACAAGACCTACGTGGACGACAACAAGCATCGTTGCATGCGCTGGAGAAACAACACGGGCATCAATGACAATGGACACCTTCACGTGGATGCCTCCCGCCCGACCAAACGAGCCAAACGAGCTATCGAAGAGTCGAAAGAGATCAAGGCAGCCAACCGCCAAGGCAAGCCTCTGACAAGACAAGGCACACGCTACAACTTCTAATGCAGCCGCCGTCTCGCTTTCATTGATTTTCTGTTGTGGGATTAGAGGTGTTAAAGGATTATTGGATCTGGGCCTGGTCGAGGCTATACATTTGGGTGGCTATAGCTACCAAGAAAAAGGAGTTTTTGATAGAACTTGCATGAGCGATGTGACCATGATTACTTTTGTCAAATTCAGATTCTCACTTCATTTACACATGCATATCGAAGGAAAGCTGTGGGAGGGAGCGGAGCGAGGGATCTCGGCCCTCTACTGAACATTTGACAGGAGGAGTATATAAGTATCGGATTGAGAATTAAGCAGTTGTCGCGCCTTGAAGAGGGCTGCATGAAGATAAACATGGTCTTAGACTCGTTCATTGTATTGGTAAATGCAGGAACTGGAAGCAGTGATAGCAGGCCAAGCAGCAAGAGTGAGATATAGATGCTGCTGCTTCTGCCTCAGGCATCAAGAACGATGAGCGTGAATAATTGTTCGGCTGCGGTTGGCCTACCAAACAGGAGAAATCCACTTCCGCCACCCAGTCGGATGCAGGGGTGTTATATGACGGTAACTGCAGCACTAATAGGTGTCGGCGACAGGTATCGGCATGTCAGGGCTGTAACGTCATCTCCGTCTGAATCTTGAGTTTCCGCCCTTCAGGCCGCCCCCCCCAGAGCGTGCCCGCATGCTGTCTTGCCTCTTCCGACCGTTGGATCGATCCAGATAATAATCAAATCAAATGCAGCGTCCGGGTGGTGACTTTGCCAGCTGATCATCTCTACCTAGGCTTATCTGCCCCCCTCGGTTTGCTGCGGCCTTTCTTGTCCTCTACATTCCCTTCCCCGCACATTCTCTTACATTCTCCCGCGCCAACTTCTCCCTCCTTTCTGCATCACCTTTGAAGACCATATCCATGGCCGCAATCACCCGTTAGCCCGTGACCTGCTCGATAACCTCCAGATTTGACCTCGCGCCAGGATTGCGTTGACGCCGGTGACGGTATCAGATTATGCGCCGCCGCTGACCGGTCTATCATCAAAATTCGAATTACTGTCCTTCCTGTCAAATAGTCCTTCCAGCCCAGCCCACAGCCTTCTTCAATGGAGCAAGTCGCTCAGTCAAGGCCGGCCCGAGGTCCAGCAGCCAGTGACGCAAAAGAGAGATTAGCCGTGGGCACGACACAGGCGACCGCGGTGGACGATGCGTCCTCCCCACACCAAGCACAGAACGGCCGCGGGGCCACGAAAGAGGTGAACAAGCGCAGCGTAGACTATATCGTACGCAGCGGTGTCGCGGGGGGTCTGGCGGGGTGTGCGGTAGGTTTTTTTCCCCCCCCTTGATCCCAAACGTTGCAGCTGGCGGTAGACGCATGGACTGACAGTGGACAAACATCGTAGGCCAAAACCGTTGTCGCGCCCCTCGATCGGGTCAAGATTCTCTTTCAGGCCTCGAATCCACAATTTGCAAAATACACCGGCAGTTGGTTTGGTCTGGTCGCGGCCATTCGGGACATCAAACGCCGCGAAGGCCTCCAAGGCCTCTTCAAAGGACACTCTGCGACTCTCCTCCGTATCTTCCCTTACGCTGCGATTAAGTTCCTTGCCTACGAGCAGTACCGGGCGGTGATGATCCCGTCGCCCGACAAGGAAACGCCGCTGCGCCGACTCGTCTCCGGGAGTATGGCGGGCATCACGTCGGTCTTCTTTACATACCCGCTAGAGTTGATCCGAGTGCGATTAGCGTTCGAGACGAAACGAACCGCTCGCTCTTCTTTCACCGACATCTTCCGACAGATCTACAACGAACGGGTGACGCCCCCCTCGACATCCACCGGGGTATCTGCGACGCAGGCCCCCGTCACGGCGACGGCCGAGACTGTCTCTGCCGCCGTGAACAAAGCCGTCCCGCACTCGGGACTGGCAAACTTCTACCGCGGCTTCGCCCCGACGCTTCTGGGCATGCTCCCCTACGCTGGTATGTCCTTCCTGACTCACGACACCGTCGGCGACTGGCTGCGCTCCCCCTCCCTCGCCCCCTACACCACCATCCCCGAATCCGAGTCGACCGCCCAATCAAAGAAGGGCTCTCGACGGCTCCAGCTGACTGCCGCTGCGGAACTCACCTCCGGTGCTCTGGCGGGGCTGGTCTCCCAGACATCCTCGTACCCGCTGGAGGTCGTCCGGCGCCGGATGCAGGTCGGAGGCGTCGTCGGGGACGGCCATCGGCTGGGGATCGTCGAGACGGCGCGCATCATTATGTTGGAGCGAGGCTTCCGAGGCTTCTGGGTCGGTCTGACGATTGGATATATGAAGATCGTCCCCATGACGGCCACCGGGTTCTTTGTCTATGAACGGTTGAAGTGGTCCCTCGGTATATAGCGACATTTTTTTTTTTTTTTTTCAATCTGTTGTTTCTTTTCTAGATCTCCTGAAAGATTTGGGCGTTAGGGAAGGGGTTGAGAGTTGAGTTGAGTGTCTATACCATTTGTTCATACCCATCCTTCGCCGAGACAATTGCGGTGACGGAGTACAGAGTCTTGTACATAGAGCATATACATTGTATGTTTGATGCTAGATTTTGTCTCTTTCTGGATTGATTGTATGCCCTGCGATGATTTTTGGATATCTAGATTTCACGTGTACTCAGTTAATGCGGAAAGTCAAACTGTGGAATGATCTACAATGATTACCTACGTAGTAGGAAGAGAGCACATCCATGATGAGTCGAGTCCGCCACTTCTCCTCCCCGATTGGCCCACCCGGCCGGGCAGTGCACAGGCCAATCAACGACCGGCCGCCTGGCAAAAAAGTTGCAACTCTAAATGCGCGGCGGGCCTCCATCGCAAGCACTTTGATTTTAGCCACTGGCGCAGCCAATACCACCAACAAATTAAAAAAAAAATGACATCGCGCAAACGCAACGACCCCTTCGATCTCGCCGCCAGCGATGACGACGACCAAGACAAGGGCTACGACTCGGCCGCCGACGAAGAAGCACAGAGCAAAGGCGCGCTGCGCTCCGCCAAACGGCGCCGCGTGAACGACACCGACAACCTTCATGGGTTGGATTCGGACGACTCCGATCTCGATGTAGCCTCTGACAGTGAGGAGGAGAGATCCAAGGGCAAGGGCAAGGGCAAGGGCAGGGCCAAGGCCAAGAAGCCTACGACTCGCGCTGCTACGGCGGCCTCCGGGGACGAAGACGAAGACGAAGACGAAGACGCCGCCGCCGCACAAGAAGATACTGCTGCTACTGCTTCCCCCTTAAACAAGAAGAAATCCCCGCTCCTGAAGAAGGACAAGAAAAACAAGACCGGCGTGGTATATCTCAGTTCGCTTCCGCCGCATCTCAAACCGTATGAACCCCGGTCCCCTAACCCCCCATTGTGGAAAACCCCCTTTCCGCTAACGCTAACCCTTTTTTTTTTTTTAAAAAATGGTGAAGATTCGCCCTCAAAAACCTCATCGAAGCCCGCGGCTTCGGCCCGATCACGCGCGTCTTCCTGACGCCGGAGACGAAGAAGCGGCGCACCACGAACAAGCGCAAGACCTACGCGGACGGGTGGCTGGAGTTCGCCAGCAAGAGGACGGCCAAGATCTGCGCCGAGGCGCTGAACGGGAACATCATCGGCGGGCGCAAGGGCGGGTTCTATCACGATGACATCCTCAACCTCAAGTACCTGCGGGGCTTCAAGTGGAGTGATCTCCAGGAACAGATCTCGCGCGAGCGGTCGGAGCGCGAGGCGCGGCAGCGGGCGGAGGACTCCAAGGCCCGTAAGGAGGATAAGGTGTTTTTGGAGGGGGTGGAACGCGGGAAGGTGCTGGATGGGATGCGGAGGAAGAATGAGGAGAAGGAGAGGAGGAGGTTGGAGAAGCAGGCTGTGGGGGGTGCTGTTGAGGGGACTGTTGGGGCTGCTGCTGCGGGCAAGGAGAAGAAGGATGCTAATGGCAATGGCAATGTCAAGGTTCGGCGGGTGTTTAGGCAGAATGAGGTCAAGTTGGGACGGGATAAGAGTACGGATGATTTCAAGGATCTTGGGGCGGAGGCGAAGCGCGTTCTGGGGAAGATTTTTTGAGGCTGATGTTGCGTGCTTCAAGTCTGTGCTGATCTATATGAGTGTGTTGCGGGTGTATTTTGTACAGGGAGCATTTTTTTATTTTTCTGTCTGCTTGGTTGGCTTATCGATATCCCAGTGTTCATGAATGAATCCTCCTCAAGGTTTTGGTGACAACCTGTAGCTTTTGAAAGATAAAGTAGCTTGTAGTGATTGAGGTGAGTGCTGTCATTATCTTCAAGTAGTAGAAGATCTAGTCCGTGTTCAACGAGAGGTATATGTTAGTGGTCTGACATAGTTGGTCTGGCTGTGCCTATCTTCGATGCCCCGACCTGGCAGTGTACCTACTAGTTGGAGTCCCGGCGGCGAAAATGAAGCTATTCCAGATTGGGTGGATATTTTCTGCCACCGCCAAAACCTACCACTCTGCCCCACCTTTTTTCTGGGCCTGTTCATCCCAAAAATTGTGGATTCCGTTGCGAGGTCGCGAGCGTTCTGCCGCAACAGGCGGTGTAGCAGGCGGTAGGGGGCGGCTGTCACTTGCATGGTTCCTGGGCTTCTGTGGGGCGCTCGGCCCATTCTGGCTTAGTAGCATTGCGCTTCCCCGCATCCGATGAGGAGATGACGGCGGTTAGCCTAGCCTTGCAGTAGTAGTCGTGTGATGAGACGGTGTCTTCTATTCTCAGCAATCGTCTATAACAACAAGATGAGTGGGCTTCTTCCTCGGAGACCCTGGCCTAGACCAGGTATTCGATGTAAATTACTCTCAGCTACAGCCACAGCAATACCGCGTTATCAATCTCCTTGTCCACTCCAAATCCATTGCTATACTTCCCCAGCGCCGAGTTCTAGACCTGCTGGACACCCGCGCGGACCTACACCACCACCAACAACAAGAAATCGACTCGATGCCGTTATCGCCGACAACCAACACAAGCTTCCTTCCGGACCGAGCAAGCAGACTCTCTACGAGGCATTTGGTGAACACACCGCCGCGGGAGGCGCCGTCTCCGATCATCTGGGCTATTCCGTCGTCTCCACGCTCTTGACCCCGCGAGCCCCCAACGATGCAGAGTTCCCCGACCGGGTGTCGGACGCGGACAAAGAGCTGGCACTGCGCGTGCTGGAGTACCTGTCCCTACAGGGGACGCCGGTCCTCGTCATGAGAACGTTCGCCATGCTCTACCAGGCCGCTATCTTTTCCCCACCGCAGCCTCGCACCACGGTCGATACCGACGCGGATGATGATTTCTTTGCACCCAGCCCATCCGCCAGGAATAAAGACGACAACGACATCGACGCAACCACCCGGATCTCGCGAATGATCACCGCGCTCCACCTCCCCTACCACCCGGACGACGCGCGAAGCCTCATGGCCATGCTGTTCCAGAACGGCGACGACGAGACCTTCTGGAAGCTATGGCGCCGGATCCCGCTGCAGGGAGCGCCGCGCACCGCCGAGGACTACGTGATGCTGTTCCGCCTGCACGCGCAGTTGGGGGATCCGCGCCGCGCGGAACGCTGCGTGCTGATGTGGTTCCCCATGATGGCACGCGAGGGACTCCCAGCTTCGGCTGCGCAGGGGGAGATTGCGCGGCTGGTCGTGCGTTGTATTGACCTTCCGGAGGTGGGAACTCTGAAGCGAGTCTCCGAGGGCAGGCAGTTAGAACAGTTGATGCAGATCCGGGATGAGGCTATCCAGGCGGCTGCCATGGGGTCTAAAGGGGAGAATGAGCATGCGCGAAATCGGTGATGTCGAAGGGTGAGGAGCATGGGTTGTGCGAGGCTTGCTGTGTGGTTCGATTAGGGCAGTGGAGCGGAAGTACAGTATCCCTTTTTGCTCGTACGTCCGGGCGTGTCGAATCTGTGGCTGTTAATGTGGTGATGCAGAATACCTGAGATGCTTAGCTTGCTTGACGAAGATAGCGTCGATATGCTCTTCCTCCAGAACCTTGCCTGGGAAAGTTATCCTAGACGCCGTGGCTACTCCAGTTACATCACGACAATCTGTCGGTGTGATCTCAGCTCTATTCCCAGAAATTCGGACAGACGTCAGTCAATGTATAATAGGCAGAGCAACTCAATTCATGTACTAGAGAGCTTCTGTCTTGTCTCTCTTGTAGTCTCCCTGGTGTGAAGGTGTCTGGTCCATCCAAGGCGAGAATTCTCATGAACTCTATTTGCACGTTCTCATACATAGCAAGGTAGAGCCCCTCTGTTAGCCGATAGCCACGTTGGTGAGTTGGAGTTATGAGATACCTCTGCTGGACCCAATTGACCCGTTTGTGATCAAGATGGTGGTTATGAGTGTCAACATTGGAGGCCGCTGATCTGCCGGATCATCAGCAGCCAGACCGAAGCGGAGTGAAAGGCGGCCGGCCGATAAGCCTCGGTTCAGCTCCAGCGCTTCTCCTCCGCATCTTGTCCCGACCACCATTGAATCTCCCTCCTCAATCCATTCATCCCAACAACTCTATCCCTGACTCACCCCTGTCGCCCTCCAGGGGACGATGACTGGCACCGCTGCGACAGTATGGAGTACTTATCGAGTCTGCAGCAGGAATTCGACGAGCTGAAGCCGTCTCTCTTCGGTAAGTACAGCCAGCCTCAACCACCTCTTATCTCACACACAATCCACACCCAACTAATCCGCTGCCGCATCGTAAGAGCTCCTCGCCGAACAACAGCTCTCCGATCTCCTCCCCCCATCCATCCGCTACATCCTCGCAGTTGCCACCCATCGCCACCCGCGATACCTCCTCCGCATCCTCAACTCCTACGATGAGATTTACGCCCTTCTCTCCCTCCTCGTCGAACGATACTACCTCCGCACCTTCGGCGGCTCCTTCACAGAGAACTTCTACTCGCTGAAGCGCGAACGGGTCCTGCTCACGAAGAATGGCGAGATCCCGCGCGCCCAGATCGGCGCGCCGGGCCCCGTGCGCGATGCCCTCCAACTCCGCACGCGGGATGTGTGGAAGAACCTCCTCATCATGGTGGGCGTTCCGTACCTCAAGCGCAAGCTCGACGAAGGGTACGACATCCACGCGGCGCCGCAGGCCTCGCTGATCATGAGCGGCGGCCCGCGCTACCACCCCGGCGACGAGCTCCCGCCGCGGCCCACCCTGCGCCAGCGGCTCTTCCACTACTACAAATGGTTCCTGCGGAACATCTACCCCTCCCTCAACGCGGGCTACTACCTGAGCATCCTCGCCTTCAACCTCGCCTACCTCTTCGACAACACCAAGTACTCCTCCCCGTTCCTGTGGCTGATCGGCACCCGCATCCGCCGCCTCAGCTCCGCCGACCACCGCGCCATCGCCGCGGTCCTCGACCCTCCACCAGCACCCACCACTCGCTCCCGCCCCGGCTCCAGCCTCCTGGGCCTCCTCAGCCCGCAGAACCTGCACTCCCAACTCCTCACCTCCCTCCGCTACTTCCTCCCGGCCTCGATCTTCGCCCTCAAGTTCCTGGAATGGTACCACGCCAGCGACTTCTCGCGGCAGCTCGCCCGCAAAGCCACGGAAGTGCTGGATCTTCCCGCCCCTGTAGCCAACGGGATGACCCCGCCCTCGCAACGGCGATCCTCGAACAAGAAGAACCCCGACGACGCGAAATCATCTTCCCCCGCGCAGCTGAAGTCAGCCCTCAGGTCTCCGACCAGCGACACGCAACTTGACGAAAAAGAACCCCAGGACCGTCGCATCCCCATCTCCGCATCCTCGTACCTGCCCATCTTCACCGTTCCCCTGCCCGCCGCGGACTCGGAGACCGCGCAATCATGTTGTCCCATCTGTTTGAACACGCTGACCAACCCTACGGCCTGCCAGACGGGCTACGTCTTCTGCTACGTGTGTGTGTTCCACTGGTTGAACGGGGAGCATCAGCGGCAGATTGATTTCATGGACGGGGAGGCCGCGGCCGGGGCGCCGTGGGAGGAGGCGGATGGGGCGCTGGAGGCGCAACAGGCCAAGCAAGCCGGTGGTGAAGATGGAGATGGAGATGAGCAGGGGAAGAGTAAAGCGAAGGGTGGTAGTCGGCGGGGGAAGTGGGAGAGCGGGAGGGGGAGATGTCCGATTACTGGAAGGAGGGTATTGGGCGGGACGGAGGGGTTGCGGAGGGTTTTGGTGTAGAACACCCCTTTTTTTTTGTATGTGTTGACTTACAAGATTGATGAGCCTAATGTAGACTTATGAGCACTTTACTCCTTATGAAACAGAGAGGAGCAACGCCATCTGTGCTTTACCCCACCAGAATCTAGCCTCGCGACGGATAGTTGACTGAATGCTCGGTATGCTATTGGGGTTGGATGTATGTACATGCTCATTAAAGCCTCAGACTAAACTCAACACCAGCGGGCGTCATATATCTCACGAGCCGAGTACTCGCCCGCACACTCAAACTCTCTCTCACACACACACACACACACACACACACACACACACACACACACACACACACACACACTCACTCACTCACTCACTCTCTCTCTCTCTCTCTCTCTCTCTACTCAATGACGTACGGCTCGGCCCCCTCCCCAAACACCAAAGCGGGTTTCTCGGCGGCGAGCTTGAGGATCGTCTGCGCGAAGACCGAGTTCGCCCAAGCGAACCACGGCCGCGTGTACGTGGATATGTTGTTCACGTTGATCGACTCGTGGACCAAGCCCAGCAGACTCGAGTTGCGGACCAGGTTCACGCACTCGGTGATCTCGGTGGTGTTGTCCGTTGTCATCGCTTGCACGAGCAGGGACATGGGCCATGCATTCTGTAGACCGACTACACGAAAAAACAAAAAAAAAAAAAAACAAATCAGTCCTCTCTTCTTGTCTCAGAATTGGAAAAATACAAGCTGGGAAACATAGGGGGGGACATACTATGCGGACCCCCAATACCATGGAAATCCGACCCGGTCAGATAGTACGGGTTTCCCGCAGCACTCAGAATCATCTTGCGCGTGTTCTGATAGACCGGATCCTGCTGGTCGACGAACCCTAACAGCGGCAACGAGAGCAGCGAGGGCATGTTCGCATCGTCCATCAGGATGCGCGAGCCGTACCCGTCCACCTCGAAGGCGTAGACGTCGCCGTACACCGGGTGATGGATGATGCCGTGCTCGCGGACGGCCTGCGCGAGCTTCTCCCCGCGGGACTGCAGGTCATCCGCGACGACAGCGAGGTGGGTTGCGTTGTTGTTGTTGTTGTTCCCGTCCTCCGCCGCGGCGGCGCGGCGGCGCAGCACCGCGGCGGTTTTCTGCAGCTGCACGGCCATCATGGCGTTCGGGGGGATGAAGAAGCCCAGGATGGTGGCGTCGTCGCTGGGCCGGAAGGCGCTGCGGATGAGCCCCGTGTCGCCGCTGAGCGGGTTGCCGATCCCCGCGAGATTGAGGGTCTCGGTGCCCAGGGTCGTCTGGCGCTGGAAGGTGTACTCGTTCGTCATGTACTGCTGGGCGGCGTTGAAGGTCGGTTGGGACTGGGCGTCGAGGACCCGCAGCACGGTGTCGAGGGCCTGGTACCATCTCGGAGTCAGAAACTCGGTCGACCCCGTGTGCTCGTGGAACTGGGTGCCCAGCGCGAGGAAGTTGGCCAGCGAGTCGAGTTCGTACTTGCACTCGAAGACCACGGAGGTGTTGTACGCTGGCGTGACCGTGTCCTGCTGGCTGCTGCTGGCCGGTTGGATGCCACTTGCCGAGGGCGGCTGGAAGGCATTGCAGTAGGGGGACTGGATGACGTATTCCACCTGGGTGTTGATGGCGCCCAGGATGAGGTTGTAGAGGGCCCGGTCCTTCTTGGCCAGGGCCTGGTAGCCGGCGAGCTGGTTGGTCGAGTCGCGCAGCCATTCGGCGTTGATGTCGCCGGTGACTATGAAGGACTGCAGCCCTTGCCATAGAGGTGCGTTGTTGTTAGCTCGTTTCCGCTTCGGGGAATCTGTTGACGTTGATGTCTGGGTCCCGTTGACGTGCCAGCGGATGGTCGTGTCTAGCGTGTTGGGGAAAGCATTCCGGAACAGCTGCGCGAGATCTTTGTCTACCATCCGCGACGTCACATCTTCAATGACAGTTTCTACTGCAGGTGACGAGAAGGTCCGGCATTCGACAGAAGGGCGCTGGAACGGCAGATTCAAGGCACCGCCGCTGTACGGGGCACTGCGGGTGGTTAGTTGGAATCTTCAAAGTTCAAAGGTCAGAGTCGCAACTCACTGTCCGACAGAGGAATAGGATAGGTAGTCAGGGCAGGAACGCCGCAGAATCGCCTGCTCATCGCGAACTGTAGCCCCTGTAGCGCCTATACTGGCTGCTAGAACGACGATTAGTGCCGCAGAGCGTGCCATGACGAGCCTAGGTATTTGAGGAAGTCGGCAAAGTGCGATACAGTAAGAGACAAACGATTATCCCACAAAAACCAAGGCAAAAAGAAGGGAAGAGAAGGAGGCATGATGGAAAAGTGGACTGGTGGGCGTGACGGAGGTGACAAGGGGAAGGAAGTTGGAATGCGGGCCAGAAATGCGGAGAAGATCAACAGGGATCGGCGCCGAGGCCGTCATTTGGTCGCGTCGCATTGCATTGTTACACTTGCACTGTCTGCATCGTATGACTTGTGACTCGAAACGCTCCATGACTGCGATAGATCGGTATCTAGTTGTCCGATAGAGATCGCTACGTTATACAGTGTGAACACAGCTCCGTTCTTGTATCATGCCTCCACCCTCGCCTCCACCCTCGCCTCCACCACTGGCTCGCTATTTCTTTGCAAAGAACGACATGATGCTGCCCTGACCAGCTTTAGGCCCAGCTTTCCCCTTGGGCGCACTTACGGCCGGCTTCTTCTTGGGCGGCGGTGCTGGTTCATCCTCCGAAAATGACTCCCAGCTCGGCTCTTCGACGGTGACTAGACCAAATAGTCAGTGAATGTCTTCCGAAAAGAAAAGTGCATCGAGGGAGATCTCACCGAGGTAGCCCTCTTCATCCTTGACCGTCTTCTTCTTCATCACCTGGCGCCTGCCTCGTCGACGGCCTGCGCGGACAATCACCTCTTCCTTGGGTTCGGCCGCTTTAGGAGGTGGTTGGTCGATGACATTGGACTCCTCTTCGGGCGACGGCGCGGCATCAGGCATTTCTTCATCTTCTTCCTCATCTGTACAAGTCAACAGCTGCCAATGAAGCGGAATGGAGGAACATACCGTCATCCTCCATCATCTTCCGAAGCCTCTCCTCCCGCTCTTTCCGAGTCTCCCGCGTGCTGGTAGAAGCAGACTTGCCCGAGTCAGGGAATAGTTCGTCAGGCTCGTCTTCGGATGCATCGTCCAGAACAACTGCCCAGTATTAGTCACCGTCATTTCTGAAAATTTCTCATACACTTACCATCTTCAGAAGCGCTAGGTTCGGCCTAATATGCCTGTTAGCCTGCATTCGCAACCGCACCAGGAACCGGAAGGGAACGAACCGTATCAACGCCGGAAGAAGCGGGAGTTGGCTCATCCACCTTCTTGGGCTTCGCTTTGGCCTTGGCAAACGAACTAAATATGCTACTCTTTTCCTTCTTGACCGGCGCCGTCTTCTCCGCCGATCTAGTCGACGAGACGGAATCTTCCCTTTTCAGCGACTGCTGAGACTTGGGTTCCTCCTCCCTAGTTTCCGTCTTGGGCGGCTTTGACGCTTCACTTGCCGTGGGCTTCTTCGCTGGTGTAGCCGATTTGGCGGGTGCAGGTGCAGGTGCAGGTGCAGGTACCGGTGGTCGAACGCCAGTTCTCCTCTACCACCCCAGATATAGCGCATTAGAACCGCAACCGGCGAGAATGACCAATCAAGACAGACACAAACCTTGACGTTCTTGTTCTGAATCATGCCCCAGGATGACCCGTGCTCCAGCGGGTCTTCCTGCGCATGGCTGGCCAGTGTCTCCCGGGCCACGTCCGTCAAGACATTAAGATCCTGCAGCACAGTAGGCTGTAAACTGTAGACATATACCGAGGCGATAGACTGGAACGTTGCTTTCGCATCTAGCCCCCATTATCAGCTTATAAGACCATGCGCCATGCCGTACTCGCCCGCAAGTCTGCGAAGGTAACTCACCGTCCAGATCTTCCTCGCGCACAAGCAATATCGAGGAGATCGCGACTTCGTCTGCATCGCCATCCTGGTTCGGCATCGAGCTGCTTATGTAGGGGCTGCTAGGGGGGATATCGTCTGTATCGGCGCTGGACTGGAAACCATTCGCGGAGGTTGCTGGCTCGGGCGCCTTCTGAACTCCCGTGAGAATATACGTCGCATTGACGCTGTTGGGTTTCTTGTTGTTCTCATTGTGGTGGAAGTCGTACAGCATTCTTGCAATCAACCACCGTTAGCAGACGAGCTTCCATGGTATCGAGACAGCTCGCAGTAGAACTTACTGCTTCGCTAAAGTGCTATGCACACGGAGAGCTCGACCCAGCGAGCGATAAGTGACCTAAGCATTCACATGCAATCGAATCAGAATCCCAATCTCAATCCCCAACCAGAACACACACTCCTTTCAGGTTTGACTTACCGTGCGCTGCTCATTGAGAACATTCTCCGCCAGATATGTCTTATAGTCCGCGATCGCCATGATTTCAGAATATCGCGTTTCGCTTTTGTCATTTGCACGAAGTCAACAAAAGTGAGCTGCGGACAAATCGGCCGACGACGGACGCGTTCTCCACCAAACCACTTTACGCGTATCAGTCAGCCAGCTTCTTTTCCGCGGCAGTCTTGGCGCCACCCGCCGCCGCCGCCGCCGTCGCCGTCGCCGTCGCCGAAATCCATCCCTCCATCAATAAGTTGATAATTTACTTACCTACAAAGAAAGCGCTCCAAAAATTTCACCAATCCATTCCGCCCTCGGAATTGTACTTCACATCAACCCTCACCGGCACTACTTTGACCCAGCTTTGAATAGCATTGACTTACTCTATCATACTTGGACCTAAATTTAGAGCAGCTTCCGAGATACCCACCAAACAAAATCCCAGAACCTCAATGCTTTCGCAATAGTCCACCGCCGATACCTTTTAACTACCCAATGGACCACCAGACGTTTGTCCTCCCCGACTCGACCGACTGGCTGGCCACGCCACTGTCCCTCCTCGCGCCGCTCGAGTCCGCCCTGCGATGTCAAGTCTGCAAGGACTTCTTCGAGAACCCCGTCATCACCTCTTGCAGCCACACATTCTGCTCGTTATGCATCCGCCGCTGTCTCAGCACGGAGGGGAAATGTCCCGCGTGTCGCAGCTCGGACCAGGAGCTGAAGCTGCGGCAGAATTGGGCGGTGCAGGAGCTGGTTGAGACGTTTCAGAATGCGAGACCGAGCGTCTTGCAGCTAGCCACCCAGGCGGCGGCGGCGCAGCAAAATGGTGAGGAGGGAGATTTAGCCCGGCCGGCAGCGAAGAAGCGGAAGGTAGATGTGTCGGGGGAGCTCGGAGACGGGATCGCGACTATTTCTACGGAGACGGATATTGCTGCGGTGAGGTCAGTGGAGGGCGTGCGGACGCGCTCGCAGGCGAGGGGAGGAGGTCCGACGCAGCAAGCTCCCGCAGAAGTGATTGAGGTGATTGACGATAGTCAGGATGAGGAGTTCGTTCCAGGTATTTTTTTTTCATGTCCTACGAGCCGTCCGATGCAGTGTGCTAAAGGCTGGCTTCCAGCGGATGGACTTGTCGCGTGTCCCGTATGTCAGCGGAGGATGAAGAACGAAGCCGTGTTCTCACATCTGGATAAATGCACCGGAGAACCTGCACCACCCAAAGCTTCCCCCAAAACCTCCTTTGGGTAAGGATGCTCTCATGCTTACTTTTGTGAGAACCGGTTCTGACTCTTATAGCTCCCTACAGATGCCGATGTCTACGCCGGTTCCATACAGGAATCCCAAGAACAAACCACTTGAGAGACTTCCAACCATTAATTATTCTCTATATAAGGAGAGTATGCTTCGGAAAAAGCTCAAAGATCTGGGCATCCCCAATACAGGCCCACGGCCACTGCTGCAAAGACGCCATACCGAATGGGTGAATCTGTGGAACGCTAATTGCGACTCCAAGTCGCCTAAGCCTCATGGAATCTTGTTGCGTGAACTCGACATCTGGGAACGAACTCAAGGCAATCAATCGTCTTCATCGTCCGAGGCTCCTGGATCAATCATGCGCAAGGATTTCGATAAAGCTGCTTGGTCATTAAGCCATGAAGACGACTTCAAGAAACTCATTGCCAACGCTCGGCAAAAGAGTCGCGCGGCGGCGCGTACGACAACACCACAAGAATCCGCTGCGTCGAGTACAATGCAAAACACACCTGCTTCAGAGCTGACAGATGCCTTGTTGCCAGCGGAGACCACAGATCCTTCCGACAGTGTGCCTGTAGATGCCAATATGTCAGGTGCTGTGGCGCCCGAGACTCCACTGCCACCAGAGTCATTCAATGGCAGATTGACTGAAATGCATCACTAATGCTCCCATGATGCTGGTCGCCAAACATCATGCTCTGTATATATCATCTTCGACGGTTAAAGACCATGCTCCTTGATCACTGAGCTGTGGCGCTTGGGTTTTCTTCGACCGACATGCGGGACAACCTCTCCTCTAGCTCAGAATCAAGATCCCTCTCTGCTGCTGCATTGCGCGCGGCTTCTTTGGCACGCTGCTCGAGGTTGTCGAGTTCGGAAAGTTTGTTGCGGGTCTCTTCCGCTTCCTTCTCCTCTCTCGCCTCCCGCTCTTTGTTCTCCAACTCCTCAAGCTCCTCATCGATCTCCATCTCGTCGATCTGCGGACCGGCCTCATTCAGGATGTTTCCGACCTCATCCACCTTCGTCATCTCATCACGCAACTCCTCCACTACATCCTCAACCCTAGCCGCACCTCCGATCTGTGCATGCAAGCCACGCAGCGCTCCAGCGCTCGACTCCATCACCTTAACGAATTCGACCTGATCCGTAGCCTGTTCTATCTTCGAATAGACCTCCTCGAGCTGCATCAGGGTATCGAATCTCTGCTTGAGATTGTGCTCGGCAAGTTTCTTCGAGCGTACAGCCGAAAGCGCAGAGACGCGATTCTTGTTCTGCAGCGCCGTCTTCGCAGTCATATTCAGCTCGTCGATCTTCTTCTCCAGACTCTCGACCTGGGTGGCCATCGTAGCCATGAGCGATTTGATTGAGGCCACGGCGGTATCTTGCTCCGTGATCTCCCTCGGCGAGTCGTTGGAAGGTCTAAATCTGATAGTCTACATCATAATTAGCCATAAACACCTCGATCATAGACAAAAGCAATGCAAGAAACAAACCTTTCCATCGTACGCGATGGCCCCACTATCGCGGGACAGATACAGCAAAAGCACATCCAGATCGGCATTGGTCAACTGGCTCCCCTCATCCAAGATGGAAGCGAACTCCTCCACAAACTTCTCCTTAGAGTAAACCAGGTCCGTCTTGGACGGATTCTGCACCGTAACCTTCTTGACCACTCGCTCAGCAGCTTCCTGTTCCACGACCACAGCAAAGCAATCATCAGCCCCTCACCCAAGCTAATTGCATCGCCTCTTCATTTGATAACATACCTTTAGATTCTCCACCAGCACCAACTCCTGCGCCTGCAGTCGGGGCGTCGCCTCCTCGGACCCCAAAACCACCCCCTTTAACTGCTTCATCCCCCAGCTCATGACCACCCAGGGACTCAACGCCGAAGTATCGATCCCCCAACCGGGCTTCTGCAAGCTCACCCCACTATTCTTGTACATCTGCAACGGCACCATGGTGCGATTCCGGATCGCCTCATCCTAAAAAAAACAGACCCAAAACCATGGTCGTGTTAGCGACGAGACTTCGTTCCCAATGAAACAACACCCCTGAAAGACCCTTTGACTAAACAAGATGAGGGAAACAAAAGGAGAGACTCACAAAAACCGCCCCCAGCGCCACAGGTCGCCCGCACTCGGGGATCTCCAAATCACGGAGAAGAGTCTCGTCCGCCCGTAGGATCAGATGATTGGCCATTGGCTTCGCGCTGGAGGAGGACGAGGATGAAGGGGTGGAGTGGATGTAGCCGTGTTTCGCGGCGTTGGCGAGAGCGTGTTGCCATGCTGCGATGTTGGTGTTGTACCCCTCTGGGTTGATCTTGCGGTGGATGGGGAAGTCGGAGTATAGAGATGGGAGGCGATTTCTGTCATACCAAGACAAAGGGTCAGTGAGATGGCACTTTTTGTAAGCTGTGCGATAGGGTGGGATTCAAGGGACAAGGGGCTGGCTGGTCCAGTCGATAGGTTACCCACTTTCTGAATTGATCCTGCGAGAGGATGTAGTTGAGGAGGTCGTTCATGTTGGATTCCGCGGGTTAAATATGGTAGATTTAGATGGTGATGGTGATATTGTGATTAGATATTCGTGAGAGAAAGTATGATCTAAATCATCAGTAGTAAGCAGCACTGTGAGGGCTATGCCTGCTTGACAGCTGCTCTAGCCTTTGTTCCGCGGTCCTTCAGGTGGGAATCTGATGTCAATAAATGGGCCAGCCCGTTGGTTGTCCGGGTGGTGATCTTATCGATAAGATTGGGTCATGTGATGGCTCGTTCGGGGAATGTACCGTGGACGTCATCGGGCGCGCCCGGAAGACCCTGGTTACTACATGCCGGGCTTACATGAGATGATGGCTCAGTGACTGGCAACGTAAAAGAGCAGAGCAACTACAACGCAGGTGATACGTATATACGAAGCATTAGATTCAACGAGTGTCTATAATGATGTATAACCTTCCATGCGCCTATCCGGCCTTTTCATTCCGTCCCTAAGCTCGTTCAAAGTCATCATCAGCTGCATTGTCATTATCCCTCATACCCTGTGTCGGGCTAAGTCC
Source organism: Aspergillus floridensis (assembly GCA_012184565.1). Taxonomy (NCBI): domain Eukaryota; kingdom Fungi; phylum Ascomycota; class Eurotiomycetes; order Eurotiales; family Aspergillaceae; genus Aspergillus; species Aspergillus floridensis. The sequence continues at coordinate 87,155 of WOUI01000005.1, forward strand.
GGAGTCCAGAGGATTCACAATCAGGGACTTCCTATTCTTGCGTCGATCCAGCTGCTCGCTTGTCTCTTCGGTTCCCAAAGCTGCTGCGGTGGCTGTCTCGTCCCTAGTATCTAGGCCTCGAGCCTCGAGATACTCAACCTTCACGGCATGCCTAAGGTTGTCGATGAAAGTTTGCATCTCTGGCATTGAAAATGCCCCATCCCCCTGCAGAACGTCCGCATACAGGCGCTCCGCCTCCTCCAAGGCCGCCGAGGCTAGGGAAGGTTTTCCCAATCGAAGCCACAGATCTGCAGCAAAAATGCTCCACATCCCGGCCTTGCGACGACGAGACCCCCATTTCATGCCAGGCACGGCATTGCGGGCCGCATAACAGGCCGAGATTCGTTCACTGAAGAGACCCTGACCGATAGAGCCGGCGAGACCCTGGTCCATGACCCGCATGGCCCATCTAGCCGCGCTCTCTACCGCCGAGCCACCCCGTGATTTTAGCAACTCCATCGCTAGAGTCAGACATCGTAGAGTGTTAGGCGCATCCGAGCATCGAGTTAAGTAAGAATAAGAGGCCGTCTCGAGCATCTGATCAATCGCCTCGATCTTGACTTTTGTACTCATGGAAGATGGACTCAAGAGCATGCTAACAGCCGACATCTCATAGGCACCCGCGTGGTATTTCCAAGCCTTGTCGTTCGCGTAATCGGAACGCAAAAGTTCGTACGTCGATGCGGAAAGCTTCCAATCACGAAGCATAAATGCAAAGTCAGCCATCTTACGTAGAACAGCCTCCGGCGCATCAAATCTGTAGTAGCCATGAGCCGTATCATAATTGCCACTGGCTCCACCAGAGGTCAGACTGGATCGAGAGCCGGATCCGAAGCCTGCCCAACGGCGTGACATGGACATGAACCTTCCGCTGATACCACGTCTGCGAGAGGCTACTTGATCATTCCATACCGCCACTCGGTTTTCCATGTACGGCACGACTGATTGCGCAACTAATTCCCGAACGAATGCCCTGATCGCCATCACATCCGACTCAAAGACGTGGGGAAGCCCACCTGTATCAAGGTCTACTAAGGGCTCTGGTCTTTATTAGCACTTAACGCACAATCATTCCAAGCGACCTGTCTCACCTGTCCGTCCATACAACCGCTCTGATGGCGAAAGCCATTCACACTCAGGTACTTGAACACTGTCATCATCTGTAACCACACATTGATTGCTGCGCAATCTCAGCAGGTGACAATGAAGCCCGAAATGGCGTTTCATTTGATCGTACAGCTTCGTAGACTCTGTGATGTCGTCGCGATCCTCATCATGCACTAAGACGTAATACCGGAGATACTCAGGATGGATCCAGTCAGGCACCCGTTTGTCTCCATTGTTGGTGTCTGCATAGAGTCGTCTTAGAGTCTCCAGAGGGGCAACATTGCGCGAGCTGATGGCGATAACACAGGCCACTGGATGTCGAAAAGTCTCGTGGGGTGTCGCCGATGCTATGGATAAAAGCTGTCGAAGGTATAGTTTGTATAACGGTGATGTGCTGGGGAAGCCGAGAAAGTCCTTAGGGTATAGAGACCCGCCCAGCGGATCGTCCAATGAGCCCAGTTGCTTCTCCAAGACCTCCTCCACGTGTGCTAAAGGGGAGCTCCGCCCCCCGCTTGACTCAGGGGTACCTTGATTATTGTTTCCAAGATCGACAAAGCGCACTCCATAATCCTCCCAGCTCCGACTCGCTCCAACACTATCCCGAATGACAAGCTTTCCTGGGATATTCTCGCCAAATGGCCGGATTAACTGCCAAAACCCGCCCGCAAACCCCTTTTGCCTTACTAATTCATCGGTGTCCGCTGATGCATAGACTCCGACTACCGGAGAGAACGAGCGTATGATCAGCGAGCGTATCTCCTCGGAGCCTTCAAACCGTCCTTCTACTGGAGAGCCGAGGGATGATCGGGCCAATTGGGGTGTTGACGATCGAAAGGACGGTGTCCGCGGTGATGCTGATCGAATTGGCAATTCTGACGTCGTGGCGGAAAGAGGCGGGGTCGGGGATGCGACCCTGGACTCAGCAAGATCTGCATCTAGAGACGGAGAAGAGTCGCGGCGCTGGTTTGGATACCTCGTCTTGGAAGCGACACGCGGAACGCCGGGCGAGAACGACGGCGGAGGCTTGACCGGAGCAGCATCTCCGGGCGATGTCATGGACTCCGAGTAAGTTGCGACGCGACACTAAAAGAGGTTGAAAAGAATCTAGAGCCCATCGACTGGGAAGACGGGGTCAGAAAGATTAGAAGGTCAAGCAAGAAGTGCGCGAGGAGTAGAGTCAGCTGTCAGCCTGGGAGATGTGGAATGGAGAAAGAGGGAAGGAAGATGAAGAGAAAAGAAGACGGTGCTGTAATGAATGAAGCCACTTCACCGCGGCCGCAACGTGGGAGAACAGTAGAGGTAATTAGACCATGCACGTGAGACCTCCTGTCAGCCACGGACAACTATCGACTCGGCAGACTTTGAAACTAGGCTCAAAGTTTCATTTAATCGATACACATTAGATTGTCAATCACCTTAAAGTCAACAAGCCAATAACAACAAACCGACTCTCTGTGACCTCACCGTACCGGATGGAGAATGATTCTGAAGAGGCAGGCGGTGAAGATAGCCCGCATGAATCTGCCGGTCGTTACTATCGCTCCGTCGCTGCAGTCATGCTCTATTCTTGGAATGGACTTCTCTCTTTTGAAGAGCAGCACGGTCAATGTTCTGTCATACTTCCCTGATGAACCGCCTCTGAGTCACGGTTGTCATGGCATATGTCAATGTGCGCGAATCTCCTCTCCCGTGCCCTGGTCAGGTTCCCTCGACACCGCCCCGCCGTCATTCTTTCTTCACGAACTTATAGCGCTGCCCATTCTACCCCTCTAACACGCCTCCATCCTCAATCCTCTACCCCCAACTCATATACTCGGCATCACCTGCGCAAGCACAGAGCTGCTCTTTCCATTTCGTTCATGGGACGTCCCGAATCCCGCAGCCCTTCTCACCGACCGGAAAAAAGACTTCGCCTGTCTGTGGTTGCCCCGCGCGAGAACACGATGAGCGAATCCACCAATACTCTCCCTGAAATCCAGTTGACGCCTCTCGAGAATACCCTCAAAACCCTCCTACTTGATGTTGCACAGTATATACATGAACGAAGGTGCGCAGAAGGTTCTCATGATGCGAACCCCTCAGGCACTGTCTTGCGATTCACTGGAGGATGGGTGCGCGACAAGTTGCTCGGAGTGGACAGCCAAGATATTGATGTTGGCATCAACAACATGACTGGATATCAGTTTGGGCTCTTGCTGAAAGAATACATGGACATCCCTGGCAACTTGGACAAATACCGGAAGGATCATGCGAGCGGCGATCTAGGCAAAGAGCTTGTCAGTCTGCACAAGATCGAGGCGAATCCGGAGAAATCCAAGCACCTAGAAACAGTGACGACGAACATTTTCGGCTTCGATGTAGACTTGGTCAACTTGAGAAAAGAGACATATACCGCCGACAGCCGGAACCCTCAGATGGAATTCGGAACAGCCGAGGAAGACGCGTTGCGCCGGGACGCCACCATCAACGCACTTTTCTATAATCTCAACGAGTCCAAGGTCGAAGATTTGACCAGACGCGGTCTTCAGGATATGCAGGACCAGATCATCCGCACCCCATTGGAGCCATATCAAACATTCCAGGATGACCCATTGCGTGTGCTACGACTAATCCGTTTCGCGAGCCGCCTGGGATACCTGATACACCCTGAAACTGAGGCGGCAATGCAGAACGCTCATATAGGCGAGGCTCTTAAGCTTAAGATCAGCCGTGAGCGAGTCCTGAAGGAACTTGAAAAGATGCTTTGTGGTTAGCGAATATGCCTTTAACTTACGCTAGGTATTATGCTGATTATTTTTAGGACCTGATCCTCGCGGTGCCCTACATATAATAGATCGCCTAGGTCTTTATCCGACTATCTTCGCTAATTTCCAGGATGATGCCACTGTTGAGACTTCATCCTGGTCTTTCGCCTACAACACAGTAGAGAGACTGATGCGGCCTACTGATGTCGACCCTCGACAGACAGTGGAACAAGTTCGAGACTTTCTTATTCGCGACAAGCAAGAGGAGTTCTACGCTTGGATGCTCTCAGCAATGGCTCCGTGGTCGAAGGTCCCAGGCCGCCCCCCAAAAGGCAAAGGGCGGCCACCACCGCCTCGGGCTGCAGAGGTTGCCAAAGAAAGCTTGCGAGCTGACAACAAAGTAATATCTGTTGTGGGAGATGCAGCAGCAAGCTGGCAGTCGATTATTGAGGTGAAGAACTCGATCTTGGAAGGGGCTGTGAGTGGAACGGCAATGGAAGTTCGCAGGCACGTTGGGTTGCACATTCGTTCTTGGAAAAAGGACTGGAGGCTGTGCATTGTTCAGGCCATACTTCAGGAGGTCGTGAGCGGACGCCAGTATGACCTTGGTGAGAATCTCAAGCCCATTCTTTCCGCACAACCTGTACGGACAGCTGACTTATGTTGTACATTAGTGGTCGAAGAGTATGCCCGGTTTATCGGGTACATCAAGGAGCAAGGCCTGCAAGATGTATATGATCTGAAACCGCTTGTTAATGGGGATCAAGTCATGAAGGCAATGGGTGGTAAGAAGGGACCATGGCTGGCCAAGGCATTGCAGATGGTGGTTGAATGGCAACTAGTGCATCCCGAGTCAACCGATCAAGAGGAAGTCCTAAAAGTCTTAGCTGATAAAAGACAAGAGCTTGGGGTCTGATAGAGTCAAAATATATGAATAGAAGTTAGCGCATAGCTGAACAACTTTTGGCGGTCTCAAGTAACTGTAGTGATGGAGTTGCAGCGTGACTGACGGCTTGGGCGAAATCCGCCAACTGACCGCTCGCTGCATAAACTGCCGTCATACAAACCATGGGATCGCAAGTCCCAACTTTCTCCTCAACTTCTCAAATTCTGGACCTCTGTGTCACCTGCACCTTCTCCCGTGTGTTAAATTTCTAGTAAAGCCTTCAATAACAACTCACAACTCATCGTAATCTCCTTTTAGGGCAAGAGCGCTGGATTGCCTGCCAAGCGCACGGATAGATGGAAGAACTCCGCGCGGCAGCATGCGAATCCCTCCCGCGAGGTGATCTTCAACTCCCAGGGGCTGCCACTGCCCGGTATACCACCACGGGAGGCTTGAATCACCTATGGCAGGATTGCTTGTCTCAAGCTGAATCGGATCCGGCCCAAGTAAGCGACCCAGCTTAGCACATACAACAGTCATTGCTGACAAATCCCTTTCAGCTTCGTGAGAACTTACTCGTGGCCCAAGCAGTCCTGCACAACTGGGCTTCTGAGACGGTGCTTAAAGCCGATGTAGAGGCGGCAGATTACATCTATGACTGGGCAAGCAACGCTGCCCTCCCTTCGTCCATCTTCGCGGAGACAATCGAAGAAGCCAGTGGTAAGATCGGCCCGGTTTGCTTGAAAGAACACGCTGCTAACCATTCCTCCAGAGCGCAAGCTTGCCGCCATTGCCGAGGAGAAGCAAAAGCTGGCGCAAGCTATCGCCGTCATCTCCGGACTGAACAAAGTGCACCCAATTAGCAAAGCGGCCAACATCACTAATATTCTCGTTGCGCTTGCTAGCTTCACTTCGGAAGCTGACCCATGGTCCACCGAAGAAGCGCACCGGATCTCAGTTGACATCCTTCGGGATTTCAGCGCGACCACGCGCTCCGATGGCACTCTGTGGACGCATCTCGGGACGATGTTGAAGGAGAGGATCCGGCCTCTCTTCACCAAGACGAGGAACCCAGCCATTACAGCTGAGGGCCGCAAGAACTTCCACCCTGTGCCCCTGGCCCGATTCGACCTTACCACTCTGGACCCAGAAGCGAAGCCCTGGAAGGCGTTTGCCGTTTACTCGACCACAGTCTTTAGCTGGGTACTCGCTCAATATGACGTTTGTCTCCCTTGACACCTGAATTTGAAGCCAAATCCAAAAACCAAAATCACTAACCCCTAGACTGTTCCCGCAAAGTCCACATCAATCACCCAACTAGAACGACAATTCTCGCAACTCATCCCGCCAATCCTCGCGCTCATCGACGATGAGACCCTGGCCCCCAAGATCCGCGGCTGCACCCTCCTCAGAGAACTCCTGCAACCCATCCGCTCCGCCCAATCGGACATCCTGCGGCGCACGAACCTCAGTTCCGTCTTCGAGGACGCCCTCCGGCCATGCCTACTCTCCCTGCCGACCATCACCCCGGAAGACGACTCCCTGCGCCTGTTGAGCACCGCCTACCCGGCCCTGCACGCGCTCCTCGAAACCAGCTACGCCACCGGCGGCAGCAGCAATAAACCCGAATTTACCGCGGCCCTGACCAAAACCCTCCGCGACAACCTGATCACCTCCTTCCACCACATCAGCTCCACGAACCCGATCACCTCCCCCTCCGCTTCCTCCGCCCTGACCTCCTTCCCCCACCCAAGGCTCTCCACGCTCCTCCTCACCGAGATCCAACGAACGACCACCGCCCTCGGCATCGAATCCACAAAATACCTGCAGGAGACCATCCCCCTGATCTACAGCACCCTCACCAACCCGTTCGGGACCGCGCACTCACCCCTCCTCTTCGCGGCGCTGGGCGTCGCCCGCGCCGTGATCCTGAATGCCCACCCGCGCGTCTGGCGCTGGCGGACCGAGATCCTGGGCGGGGTTTGCCCATGCTGGTTGAATGTCGTCGACGAGGAGCGGGAGATCCGCACCGCCGCCGCCGGGGGGTCGACCACCAGGAGGTTGAACAAATCCCGGAGTCATGCTCCCGAGAATGATGGACGGTTGAGGATTTTGGGGAGGTTGAAGAATGAGCTGCAGGGCGTCGTCGCTCTGCTGCGGTTGGCATTGGAAAAGCCCCTACGGCCGGACACGCCGGAGCAGGAGGCCCTCGCGGCTGGTGACTTTGGTAAGGAGCTGGAGGAGCTCGTTGCGGCGGAGGAAGAGCTGCGTGGGCTGCTCTTCGCGGAAGTGGATCCGTCAGATGGGAGGTATTTTGGGCAGGCGGAAGGAGAAGAATAATCCAGTCAATTTTTGCGTCGTATCGAATCATCCCCTTCGGCTGTCAGTATGAGCGAGGCACTTTGTCATTTGCTTATGATATCAAAATGAAAGTCCCGAAATTAGGGTCAGGGCAATGTGATCCGAGTTTTGCCGAAGAGATTGAGCTACTTGAAGTGATGCTTCAACTTTATGCTGATCTTAAGTACAGCCATCTTTGAGAAATATTCACGATAGGTACTAAGCAGTTATAACACTATCTGAACTCTATACTTTCCTCAACCACGATGGAAAAGGTAAATCACAATGGAAAAAAAAAAACCACAAGGTATGATGGTAGCAGAAAACATTAGGAAGTGGGTACGCACGCGGCAAAGGGGGTATCATGTCATAACAAGGGCATCTGGTGAAACAACACAATTCGTGGAAGGTTTGAACAAAGCGGGACGAAGATCAATGAATCAGAAGACAAGAAGTTCTCTAAACATACTTTTCCATGAAACATGCTTCCATCTCTCCTAGGCACGATGAACATCAATTTCAAGCATCAACACGCTGCTTGAAAAGACTCTTGCCCCGCAACCACTGCCGGTAGCGCTTGTATCGCTTTTTGTCGTAGTCCTCCGCGACGACGGTCAGCCCGGTCTCGGGAACATTAAGGTATTCGACATAATCCGCCAGGTTCTCGAGCGCGTTGGCCTCGAGGGTGGCTTCCTCGACATTGCATTTGTTGGCATACTCGATGTAGTCGAGGTTGGCTTCGTTTTCGCGGATCGAGGTCGCGGTCAGTTCATTCTCCGAGGTGACTACGAGAGGCACTTTCAGGGGATGGTTAATGTAGCGTTCGTACTCTTCGGCTTCCGCGGCGGTGACGTTGGGGTTGAGGGAGTCGTGCACGAGCTGGCCCAGGGTCCATTGAGCGATTTGCGCTTTGCTGGGCGCGGCGCCGGGCTCCAAAGAGGACTGGAGGGAAGCGGTGGTTTGTGAAGGCGTTCCGAAAGACGTGTATGTGGGTTGTTTCATGATTCCTGCGGCCGGAAGCTGTTTGTCCGCGGAAAGAGGTTGATTGAGCCAACGCCGGTTGGATTGCGAGGTTGTGGAGTTGGAACGACCCATTGCCGTCTTGTCAGGTTCCTGGATCTTGACAGTTCGGTGGGTCTGACGCTCGCGGTTCACCGGTTCATGTGGTATTCTGGGCACGAACGGGCTTATGTCGTAGGGAGCACCGGATCCAGGGCGGAAAGGCAGGTACCGGAGGGTGGAGTTCATCTTGTAGGAGAACACCTTGGAGAACGATGACACTGCTAGCGGGCGATAGTACTCAAGCCAATAGTCGTCATAGTGTGACAACGGCTCCTTGAGCGGCTTAGGAGGGGGCGGTAATTCAAACTTTTTCAAGTTGTCCGGATTGTACCAGTTGATATAGTGAGGACGCTTCTTGTTTGACCATGACCTTGGATTGGCATGATGCAAGTAATAGTCGGTGGACAGGTCCCACAACATTGGCTGTCCTTGGGAGAAGATATAATTGCCAAGGAAGAGATTGTATGCTTCCTGACGTTGAGCATCAAGGAAGGAATTGTTGTAGTAACGCTTGAAACTCTCGACCATGTCTCGCGAGTGACTGCTCCACTGATTAATCTTGCGGTAGGTTGCCATGGTGTTGACCAGATGAGAGCCTCCGTATTGAATAGCGATGGTGTCACCGTGATCGTGCCACATATCAGTGAACAGATTGACAGCGTCCGAATCGTACTCCACTGTTGTTCCGTCGATGATCCCCAAAGCGTGGAGCTGATGGCCCAGCGCGCGTTTTCCGATCACAAACTGAGCGGCATTCGTACGATCAAGACAATCGATACAGTTGGTCCTCGCTATTCCGTTCTGCAGTTGAAGCCCAGACTCGGCATCGACACCATTCTGGAAGAACCCAGTCTTTGGGATAATGTCCCCGGCAATATCCTCGAGTGTCCCGATAACATCTTGATCGCGACTTTTCGCAGCGCGACTCATGTCCCAAGGTTGATAAATAATCTTCTTATCCTCAGGAAGGAACTGATTGAGATACTGAATGGCATTGGTGTATTCCTTGAGAAGTTTCGACTCGCGTGGGGTCCGTTCTCGAGCTTTGATCAAGTTCAATGCGTAGACTGGAGCACCGTATCTTTCAAACAGATTGTCGAAATGCAAAGCCGCAGCAGAGTAGAACGGGTCAACCAAATTCAGCTCAATGTCTGGCTTGGGGGAAACGCCGGAGTTCTCCTGAGTCCAATAGAGCGGGATACTGCCACGATGCTGGACGTATGATGTATAGAGCGGATTAGCGTAGAGCAGCGGACCAGGCGCATGGAACGACGTAGCCGCCATATCAGAGACAATTTGCTCAGTTTCGACATCATTGGCCACATATCCCAGGTCATTCGCTCCTCTTTTCAGAAAACGAGCGCCAGCAAAGAACCGAGAACGACGGGCAATAATGGTTATGTACACAATCCGCCCATAGATTGACAGTTTGGCCTGTTCGACATAGCCATGGATGATCGGAAGACACCACTCCCAAGGGTTGCGTAACTTGGTCAGAGCCGGGGTGAGAAGGTGGTGATTCCAGATAAACATGGGATTGTAATCCTGTTGGAATGTCCTGGGCTGTCCCTCATGATGAGCTTTGCGCTCGCGGCAGATATTGCGCTGCAAAGTATGGGTAATGTCGTAAGAGTAACTGAAGTAGAACGACCGGGTCAAGTCAAGGTTGTTCAAGATCGCAATGTACCTTGCCTCCTCAGGATTCTTCTCCGGTCGCAGGCGAGATGAGCTGGACGTCGTCAACGAGATCAACTCAGTTCCATCAATCTGATAGACGTAGTGACCGCCGAGCATGGCAACCTGACTTCTCTTCGTCACTAGGAGCATGTAATAGGCATCCGTGAAGCGAATGAATCCCAGCATAGCCCAGGCGCTGCATTTAAGCTTCAGTCCGCCCGAGCTCTTATTGCCGTCGTCGATGGTATCCAACAACTGGCTCATCTCCCGCTTGCTGTACACGATGTCATCCTCGGAGATGATCAGCTCGCCCGACTCAGAGGTCCGATCGATCTTCATGATCCGGAAGCGGGTGTCCGACAAGTCCATGCCGACCATGTAGAAGCGGGTAGCTGTCTCGTACAGCGAGAATTTGTGCATGCGGTTGATCCCCTCTTCGCCGCCCGTGTCGAAGAACGCAGATCGCTGCTTTTGTGCCGACGTGGGCGTCGAGTCCCGCTCGAAGGAGGTTGCAACCTGCGGCTCTTCATCTTCAGCTTCCTCGCCCTCCTCGCTCATAGGTGCTGTGGGAGCTGATGGGGCGCTGAAGGGCAGCGAGGGGAACGGTGAGGCCGCGCGCGGGGACTTCCGATCGTCTTCCAAGTCGAGGAGGCTCCGCAACGCTGACTCGGGCTGGTCGCCAGCCAGCTTGCTGCTCGAGCCAGAGGTAAAGGAGGTGTCTGCATAAGGAAAATTGAAGTCAGTCGGAGAGTCTGGAGAGCTGCTACCATCCCGAGATGCTCTGGAAGAACCGCCGCCATCGAGATGACCAACACTGCGATCTTCGGCCGCATCGCGGGGGATGGAAATCCCATCAAGGCTCTCCATTATGACAGCTGAAGTTCAAGGAAGCCCGTTCCAGAAAATCAAAGGCGTGCAATCTCAAGAGGCCATGACAGTCTTTCCAAAAGCCACGACCATCCAGTGGTTGAGGTTTTGGCGGTCGAGGTGATTTTAGCTGGCTTGTGTCTGGGGCAACATACCGGTAACTTTGGTATTGAGATTACCCATCGCTGCCGGTGGTGACGTCACTCACTGCTTCCTGCTGGAGCACGTGATGCTTTATGATGACACGTGATCGTATATACGGGTTGATAGAAGAGAGGAGTTCTTATTCTGAACACACAATTCCAGTCTCATCAAAATTAGAAACAGGTTGGCATCTAACACGAGCTTTCTTTCTGTGTTACTCCTGCCACTGCTTCTTTGGTGTGAATTGGGGAAAAGAGACATAGATGTTTGCTCAGTTATTGGCACTCTGTTTGAAAGGAGGCCCCTAATCTGCCAAACAAAGTAGCTCTGGCAACAAGACTTGTCTGCAAAGACTGCGCAGCTGCAGTAGGCTCTAAAGTTACCCTCACATCGGGCTACGGCTACAAGTGGAATCAGGCTATTCCCATCTTCAGTGTGCCTTCTATTCTCTATAACGTTGACTTGCCATGAATATCTTCTATTGTATAGCATGACCGGTGAGGCAAGTCCGCAAATCTAAACTCAATGATTGGAAGCAAGCAAGTCGAGGTCTTCTCCACTGTCAGTGAAGATGAATAACACGTGCCATACTCCAAGAATACCCAAACAAATGCAGGCCTGCGTGATGCGACAGTCGTTCCCCCTACTTACTGGAAACATCGCTTCAAGAAGAGCTTCTGCGGCTTGACTATAGGGACATAGCTTGCTTCCTGCTCTGTGAAAGCTCGATCAGCAAGTTGACCGACCTAGTGTAGCTATGCGAAGCCCATTGCAAAACAGTCTCGAGACAGGCGTTCACAAACGGCGAAGAACATACCTAGAACTTCATCTGTTGTAAAGTGCTCACATATCTGGAAATTCAAGCATTGCGAAAAGCAGCCACGATGCCTGCGGAATGCTTTTCCAGATTTTGAAGTCAATTGAGTCTCGCGGTGACCTCTTGTGGCGTATCAACTCTTTCAGCTAGCTCGAGTCCTCCTGTAACGAAGCTCAAGAGCTCTCTATTCCAGTCATAACGAATGTTGATCTTCTGCCAGCCTGTTCCAACAAGCACACATGTATATGTTCTCCCCTGGCTGTCCGCCGTGTCGTCGTGTTGTTCCAGTATCCGTTAACATATTCTGCAGTGCCGTTTGCTTCTCTGCCACAGTCAGGGTGAAATGAAGAGATATCGGACATCTCTCACCCCAAGCTTCTTGTTTTCCGGTCAACCAAAGGACCAAGTGATGAGTAATTGGTCTCTTATTCCGTCATTGCTCGAGGGGCTTGGACTTATTTAAGGATTAGCTGTTGAATATTCCACAGTTTTCACGAACAAGAATCAAACTTAGCCGATGACATTGCGACATTGCAATGGGATCGACACTCCGCAGCAAATACTATCCCATCTACGAGCACAAAGTAATGCAAGGAGAGCTCCTCCGCGGCTCGCGCATCCGCCCCAAACCCGCCCTCAGTCTTGCCCCAAATTCCCCAACTCGGCACCCCGCGCGGGGAAAGCAAATCCCCCCGGACCCAACCAACAAAGTAATTCTCCCCGCGCCTTACGGCCGGCCATTATACTGTTATTCCACACATCCTATACTTCAGAAGCACGCAAGGCAACACAAAACAACAGAACTGCAGCTCTGATGCTAGCCCGATGTATGAATAAGCTCCCCAGGGGGACTTGCGTCGTCGCCCCGGTACCCCAATTGTCTTCTAACGTAGCTTGCCCTTCTCACCACCGACCGCCATGACGGAAGCAATCACGCACATCGTCCTCTTCAAGTACAAACCCTCCATAAGATGGAGCGAGTTCGAAGAGCACTTCGCCGTCTTCCTCGCGCTGAAGGACAGGTGCAAGAGCCGGAGACCGGGTGCCCTTACATGAAGAGTATGAAAGCAGGTGCGTGGTGTGTTTTGTTTTGGCCAATATCCAGACAACTGAGGCGAGGAAATGCTAAAACCATAGTTTTCAAGAACATTTAAAGGCAAGAATCGCAGCTGGGAACCGTTCAGCAAAGGAATGACCCATGGGTTCGTCCTGGAGTTCGAGGATCAGGCCGATCTCGACTACTATCTGACCGAGGATCCGGTGCATTTGGAGTTTTCCAGGAAGGCGGCGCCTCTGATGTATGTTTTGGGCATGTCGACATGCTTTGGATACGGCGTGACTGACGAAAGTCTGCAGAGAAGATTCAGTCGTTATCGGTAATCGTGACACCAACACATTCCATTCCTCCAAACTAATCTGGCCAAATGCAAAAGACATCCGAGACGGCATCCTCTTCGGGCCCCCAGCGAAGAAACCCACTATCGGAGCCGGCACGTTTCACGGAAGCTGCCACTGCGGTGACTGCTCCTGGACGGCCGAGATAACCGAGCCGGAACACATCCTCTGCCACTGCGAGACGTGTCGTAAACTCGGCGGTGGGCCGTATTCCATGAATCAGATCATCCACAAGGTGTGTTACCTTTGCTTATCACCCCGCAGCACACACGCGTGCAAAAGCATACTGCTTTACGCAATGGCACAAGTGGGAAACAAAGCTAATCTTCAATACGATGGTGATGATGGTGACGACAGGATCAACTGCGAATCCTTTCCGGAAAGCCCAGCACGTATACCTACACCGGAGCCTCCGGGAACCCCGTCCCCTGTTACTTCTGCCCCAACTGCACCTCCCACATCTCCCATCATCAGGCCGTCATGGGAGACCGGATCATCATCCGAAGCATCTTGCTCGACAACGGCGCGCGTATGCCCCCCGCCGGGGAGATCTTCGCGGAAGGGGAGTTGGCGTGGGTTGATGCGCTTCGGGCGGAGCTTGACAAGCGATTATGCTGTGGGAAATGGCTGATTATTATCTTATATTGATCTTGTTTGGTGAGCATATTTGTTTTACATGTGCGTGTAACTATGGTTAGATGTTTGATAAGAGCGGAATATAGACATCTGAGATTTTGCTGTCATTGGGTGTATATGTTCGAACAATTGGTTTGTGGTTATGACATGGAGATTATAGTAGAATAGTGGATGCTATTTAAGGAGAATGTTCAACGCTATGCGCTAAATTCAGGGTATACTTACTCTAAACCCATCGACAGACCTGTGCGTATGCCGTCGAACCGATTGCAGCATAAGACACACCACATCAATACGAGTCCGGGTGCACAGTGGCAAGGATCTCTCGCAGGCACTTCTGGATGACCTCACACCGCCAGCGTTGCCGAGGGTTGGGATCCAGCATACCTCCAATGCAGCTCGCCAAGGCTTCAGCCACCGTTTTTCCATTCTTCAACTTGACATCGCCCATGTGAACTTTGTCCATGAAGTCTCTGGGCAGGCATGCTCCGTTGATGGATGCGGTCGGCGGCTTCTTGTACGGGCCCCTGGTCAGATCATCCAGCACGAGATGGCGCTCCATCTTCGTGTTCAGAGGATAGAGCAGCTCGAAAAGAATGATGCCCAAGGAGTAAACGTCAAGCGACCAGTCGCAGACATATCGCATGGGCTGCTTCATCCCTACTTCCTGGGCGTATTGGTGAACATACCCGCTGGAGATCATCCCGCTCGAGTCGAGAGGTGGACGATAGAATTCTGTACCAACGATGTGGTGAATTTTCGAGCCGTGCTCTGAGGACTGAGGCGAGCCGTCAGATGAAGGATCGTTCAGATGCGAGATGTCAGCCACGAGGCCGAAGTCGCCGATGCGAGGCTGGCAGTAATGAAGTCCCGGCCCGCCATCGGATTGACAGGGAGGACAACAAGTGTGGGTGTGGTGTTTCTCCGGACAAGAGAGGAAGATGTTGGCCGGTTTGAGGTCGCGGTGGATGATGTCCTTTGAATGCAGGTATAGCACACCGGAAAGAATGTCCACCATCAGTTGCAAGGATGGAACCAAGTGAAAGCAGTGGCGACGCCGTGGCTTCCCCAAGTCATCTGCATGTGTGCTGGGTCGAGGGTTAAGATATGCGTGGAGAGATATCGGGTGCATCGACATCTGGATATGCAATATCACCGCAGGAATCTCAAGACCCCTTCCACGGGTGCGTTGAAGTTGCATGCTCGAAGGGTTGTGACTGAGGCCGTCCGTGAAGATATCTTCATCCGCGCTGCGTAGCGAGCTAGGCTGGTCCTGAGAGATATTGTTGGAGATCGAGGGGCCAGCCGAGATGTCGTCGTCTTCGTCGTCCGTGC
Organism: Aspergillus floridensis; assembly: GCA_012184565.1. Taxonomy (NCBI): domain Eukaryota; kingdom Fungi; phylum Ascomycota; class Eurotiomycetes; order Eurotiales; family Aspergillaceae; genus Aspergillus; species Aspergillus floridensis. The sequence goes on from WOUI01000005.1 coordinate 102,204, forward strand.
TTTCTCCAGAGGTGAACTTCGATGTAGAAGTAAGCGGCGGTTGGCCGGAAGCCGACATTTCAGACTCCTCAAAGACGATCGCCAATTTTTTGTTCTGGCTCTCCGCCGTCGACATCTGCGGCGCCATAGAATGGTGTGACAGGTTCTGTGGTGTGGAATCGGAGTCAGTATCAGTCGACGCCTTGAACAGGGAAAGATCGAGTTTGCGAAGACCAAGGTATTCAAGGGGTTTTACCTTTTCTGCCCAAGCGCCATAATACCGGACGATATTGGCATGGTCAAGTTTAGCAAGTGTCCGGATCTCTTTCAGGATTTCTCCCAAATGGTGCTTGTTTCCGCCTTCTAGTTGCGCGAATCGTCGCCGACTGACAGGTATCTTCTTGATCGCGTAGTCGTGTTCATCCACATGATTTTTTACGTGGTAGACCTCCCCAAAGGCGCCCCGACCTAGAACACTGATCTCCGTGAACTGTAACGCATAGCGCGACATCTCTTCATCACACGAGTTAGTAATATCGTCGAAGAGAGAGGAGCAGGATTCCGTACCCAGAAAAGGAGCCAGATGCGGGCTGAATAGGTGGTCGATGTTGGGCTCCTGCAGTGAACCAAGAGATTGGGCCTTTTGTCGGAGTTGCGCGTAGTCCGAACGACCTTTATGGAGTGTCAATTCACTAGAAGTCTTCGGAAAAGGGGCCCGGGCCCCAACAGAGGCTGATCTGGGTTGACGATCGTGCAAGTCGAGGCGGTTAAAGGAACGGCTAGCAATCATATCCAGCGTATCTCGATAGAGCTGTCTTGTGGGCCTTAAGGCTTCCTTCTCTGCACCTTCGTTCACAATTCCATGCTGGGAGAGGACTTCTGACTGATGAGTGTACATATCATGCCCGAGAGCTATAGCCTCGGGAGAATCCCGCGTGTACTGCCCGTGGGAGCCTGGCTGCGCGTTAAGTAAATCCGCGGCTCGACTGAGACAATAGAACTCGAGAAGAGCAGCGGTCATCATCTTTCCATGGCCATCAAAATCAGTGCTGTCTCCTACTGACGTAGGCGACAAAACACCCTTCTTCTTCGGCTGATGTCGCTGCTTAGAGCGAACCTCAGGACGAGGGCCCGAGACATGAAGCTCCTGGACCTCTTCATCTGAACTGGACGACGATGAGATCTCCGAGGGTTTTCTAAACATCGACATGATGACAGAAATTCAACCAAAAACGGGAAATAGCCGGTCCGATGCCACGCTAAATCAAGTTGGAATGGGTATAGGTGGCCAACCAGTGGCCAATTGACTGAACGATAAGTTTAACAAGTATAAACAAAACGACTGCCGTGACTATCCTGTGTCCGGTTAGCAAAAATGCTATGAGAAGCGGAGAAGCAGGTTCTTCACTCAGTACCGAAACTGGATTTATATAGGCTCTGAGAGAGAGCAAATTAATTATACAGATTTCTTTAAGCTGAGCGCAGCTGCGAAAAAATCCCACGATATGGCTTTGAACGTAAATGGAGAATACCGCCTATGATCAATTAGAGGAATGGCTCCGCTCTGCCCTTTCGTGAAATCATGAAAGGTTCCATCAGATTCCAAAGAAAGATGCCATTGAGAAAAGCGCCAACCGAGGAGGTTGCATTTCACCCCCAAGTGTGCAATACACGATACACGAGGAGATGAACTGCTGAAAGTGACGCAGAACGAAATGAATACGATGATCACAAAGGTTGTATGACGATAGAAGCGGAAATGCAATTGTATGCAGGATCCATCCAGGTTGGGTTGGCGCGAAGTGGGGTGGGGTTCGAGGGCGAGAGAGCGAGATAACTGTCAATTGCTTTGAGTCACTCGTCAGTAGTCACCGACTCCTTGGAGGGGCGCCGGCATCTCGCGTTCTCTGCCTCAGGCAATCACGGCTCTCCATTGCCACTCATCATCCCTGGCCGACCTCGGCCGCAACAACAACCCTTCCAAGTTTCACACCACGCCCTTCAAATGTAGCTTGAGTATAGGCTAGTGCCTTGGAACTCCGAGTATTGACCGGAAATGGTATCGTACCACACCTCACCGGTGCAAAGCGGCTCTGAAGACGGATAAATGTCGGGGTGGATTGGGCAAGAAGCCTGCTGGCACTGGTCACTATAGCACAGTGGGGATAGACAGCTATACGAGACCGACCGATCTAGGACAGATGCGCCTAGCCACACGCGCGGCGAGCTTGGCTGGCTTGGCTCTGCTGGATCGTATATAGGCTTCAAGTCACTGCCCCTAGGGAGGATCTCTGGAGTCACAGCACAACTCGATTTTGACCAAGATGCAAGCCTCACACGCCGCAGACATCGCCGTTATCGGCGCTGGTATCGTGGGTTCGGCCCTGGGATACTTCCTATCTTCCTCCGGAGACGTCGGCAAAAAGATCGTGTTGATTGATCGTTCTTTCGCACCCTTGAAGGGTTCCACCGGCCATGCACCTGGATTTGTTGGCCAGTACAACGAATCGGAGATCCTGACCCGTCTGGCTCAGGATACGGTCCATGAGTACAGAAAGATCCCCGGTGGATTTGACGTGGTCGGGGGCCTCGAGCTGGCGACTAGCCATGCAGGAGCGGAGCGTCTGAAACAGCGACATGACGCGGCCAAAAGAGCTGGTGTCCAAGCTGAGCTCCTTTCATCCGAACAAGCAACCAACATGGCCCCCGCCTTGATCAAGGGAGAGTATACCGCCGCGTTGCACTTCGCTGGCGATGGTGCTGCCAACGCCATCAGAATCACTACCTTCTTCCAAGATGAGGCACGGGCGAGGGGTGTGCAACTCCTTCAAGCGGATGCCACGAAGATTCAACAAGCCAACGGCCAGGTGGAGGGTGTGATGACTACGGCTGGATTCGTCCAGGCAAAGACGGTCATTATCGCGACTGGCATCTGGGCTCCCGAGCTCTGCAGCTTCCAGACTCCCATTCCTATTGTCCCTGTCGCGCATCCCTATATGTACGGGAGGTACCATGAGTTGAGCGAACACAAAGCCCCTTGGGTCAGATGGCCTGAGCACCACGTCTATGCCCGTGATCACGGTACCTTCTATGGGCTAGGCTCCTACGACCACCCGCCACATGCGCAGCAGCCGACCGAGACGGCCATCGGAGACTGGATTGAAGATTTCAGCGCAACATTGGATACCGCTATGAAGTTTATCCCGGAGTCGACAAATCTGGAGATCAGGGAGAAGTTCAACGGTATCTTCTCGATGACGCCAGACAACATGCCATTGGTGGGAGCTGTTGCTGAGGTGGCTGGGCTGTACATGGCTGCAGCTGTTTGGGTGACTCATGCAGCTGGGTCGGCCAAATTCTTGACTCAACTGATGAAGGGAGAGGCTGTTGATGATACCTTGAGGGAAGCTTTGGATCCCAGCAGATTTCAGGGACGGGAGATGAAGGAGTTGACACAGGAGTCTTTGGATGGGTACAACCATATCTATAAGACCGTTGCAAGCTCGGAATGAACCACGCCTTTAAACTTGCGATGTATGATAATGATTTCGGCGCATATCACCAAAAATGATACTTTCTCTCAATCCCAAACTTTCGTCCGTGTTCAAAGCTTCGCACGGTTGTCCGAAGAACCTTTGTACTTGATAGCGGAGCTATAAGCTGGGTCATAATGCATGTCCCAATACTTATCCCATATCATTCTTGTCAGCCGCCCAACCTTCCCATCACCCACACTCCGACCGTCCAAGGTTGTGATAGGCATGATTCCTCCAGCAGTCGTGCACATGAAGATCTCATCAGCCTGATAAGCCTGATCGACTGGCGTAGGCTCCAAGCGAACCGGAACTCCCATTCCTCGCGCTATCTCCATAACACTCTTACGCGTGACCCCATGCAACACCCCTCGATCGGGGGTATAGATCACTCCATCCTTAACCAGAACGATATTATACCCTGATCCCTCAGTAAGATGCGCATCCCCGTCCGTCAAGAACGGATATGTCGCCTCTCGATCCGCCGCCTCCAGCGCCCCTCGAATCAAATCCCCCCATTGCAGATTCTTGACTGTCGGATCAATTGCTCCGGGTGGGACACGTCGTACTGTGCGTGCGACAATCGCATGCCCGCCCGTCCGCTGCACCTCAGGCTCCATCAACCACACATACGGCTTGATGAATAGATACAGATTATTTGTGAGGCTGAGGGGGTCTTTGCTACCCCTGATGCCTTGCAGACCGCGCGTGACGATCAGCTCGACGTATGCGTCGCGAAGGCCGCTGCGGATCACCATATCGATAAGGATGCGTTTTATTTCGTCTCGTGGAATAGGCAGCCTCATGCGCAGTTTCGCACAGCTGAGCTCTAACCGCGAAATGTGGTCGTCCAGGCGGAAGAAGCGCCCGTCCCAGACGGCGGGGACGTCGTAGGTCAAGTCGCCGTGGATGAAGCCTTCGTCGAGCAAGGGAATGCGAGCTTCATGGAGCGGAACGAGGGTGCCTTCAATCCAGGCGATGCCTTGAGTGAAAGGGTTGCTGGTAATGGCTTCGAGGGCGGCTTTGCGGGCGGAGTAGCCGGCGAATATCTTATCCATGGTGGCCATAATGGTGGATGCGAGAAGAATGACTGTATGATTGTCTGAATGTCGTTGGATTCGATCTGGATGCACTGATAGTGTGTTGACGAGTCTCGAAAGGAGGGGAAAGGATGTGAGGGGAACGCAAGACTTATAAGAGTTGCATATCAATGCAGATGCCATGCTTATCTCTCCCTTCCCACTCGTTGATCTCCTCACAGTGACTAACACAGCACGTGGGGAAATCCATTCCCTGAAGTCAAAGAAAAGTCTTGTCAACCTGATTGGGATGGGCTTGTCAGACCATGGATAGAAAGATGTATAATAATCTGTTATATAATATGGTATGTGGGCTATTGTACCTAGTATGAAGACACGGAAAAAACCAAGATATGTTCTTTCATAGAGTTGAAGGTGCATACAAACCTGTTAAGCGCGTGGGGAGCTAAGTCATGTCCCCCATGGTTTCAAGCCGCGAAGGTCAAATTGGGCCACTCCAGACTTTGCTGCAACCCGCCCACAAACCGCGCGATGGCTTTCAAAGGGCGTCCAATAGTCAATTAATATACTTTCAGCAATTGCTCCTCTGCATTCTTACTGCGCCAGCTCTAGCCTGTTTTGGTAGTGACCCAATGTAGCTCAGAGAAGCCAAATTGGCTCTGCGAAGGTAAATCTGGGGAGAAGTGCTCTCTGATTGAGCGGATGAAGGCTGGCAGGGCGCCGCCTCGCCATTTCCCCCACAGTGTACAACCTTACTTTTCGAGTAAGCTCACATCGGATATGCATTTTCCGTCGAAGCGGCTTGCATATCGCACGGACTCAGTTACCGGGAACAATTGGCTATTGCCAGCCATATGACTCACAACTTTGTTCTTGCGGGCGTAGTCGTGCAGAAGGATAGAGGGTAGCCATGAGCTATTGGATCCTGCAAGAAAAGCTACAAATCTGAGAAAGAGGTATAAATACGGCCTTGAGCACCCCCGATGCTTCAATGACCACTATAAACCTTGTCACTTGAATGCTAATCATGGCTTCCAAAGCGAGCAATCACCCACTTAAACATGTCTCGCCACACATATTATCGCTGCTATCCAAACTACACAATAATTCCGCCGCACAGGAAGCCCACATGACTTGGGAAGACTTCGAACCCGAAAGTGTCGATCAGAAAATGCGAGACAAGTTCGTTGCCATCGAACAAGATAAAGCCTACTTTCTCTACCAAATGGGTCTTGCAACCGGCGCTAAGACTATTGTCGAGGCTGGCACATCCTACGGTGTGAGCACCATCTATCTCGCTTTAGCCGTTGCATCCAATTTCGAAGTTACTGGTGGCCTAGGAAGAGTCATCGCAACTGAGCATGAGCCCGATAAAGCCAAGAAGGCTCGAGAGCATTGGAATGCGTGCGGTAGCTCTGTCAGCGAAATTATCGAGCTGCGAGAGGGTGATATCAGGGAGACTTTGAAACATGACTTGGGAATGGTAGACATGCTATTGTTGGATAGTGAGTGATATGAGACCCTGAGATAGTCTAGGCTTGTGCTGATAGTGACAGTCTGGGGCCCGATGCTGCTTCCGGTCTTGAAATTGGTCCAGCCGGCATTGAGACCGGGTGCTGTCATCATTACCGACAACACGATTAGTGCTGCAGAACATTGCAAAGAACTCCTTGACTACATGCGTGCGCCTGGAAGTGGTTTTCGGAACCTTACACTCCCGTTCAACAATGGACTCGAGATGAGCGTATATCAGCCGCAAGGATAACATTGACGGTATGGGAAGAATAGATTGTTGGGAAGGCAGCCAGCAGTGGTGTACTAGGAGAACAAAGCGCCGATTGATCGTACTGATCTTGGTGGAACCATGTAAGAAGCTGTCCTTCAATAAAAGCCTTCTTAGCGAAGAACTGCGATCTCCACAGGAAGGTGGCCAAAAGACGAATTGTAGTGTAGAAGCACAAAAGGCGCTTGTGTCATTCCATTTAACCAAAATGAATCCCTTCCTACAGCCGGACTTGCTATTTATTGAATCTACTCCGTACAAGCAATTGATCGCTGCTGAGGTATTCCTGGGAGGGCCTCAGGTTTGTAACAGCACAGAAAGGCAGATTAAAACACCCCACAGTTCGACATGTAGCCATGGGGCAACGAAGCCGGAGATAATGCGGAGTCGATGTTCATTTCCCCGGCCATATCATCACGTGACACTTCCACTCTACGCGTAGCGGGTGTCACGTCACGGCGCGAACGGGACACGAACTTTCATTAATCGGAGCGCAATTGGTTTCCCGCGACACCTGCATTGCCGCCCCGAATCTCCCAACCAACAAGCATTTCAATTCTGCTTTACGCTTCGGTCAAGCACATCTGCATTCTCCTCTCGTGATTTATGAGCATTCACAATGCCTGAAGCCGTCACCATGCCCCAGAAGCGGGTTCTGGGCGAGGCAACGAACAACCCTCGCAGCAGCGGTCTAAAGTCACCAACTGCGCTGAAGAAACGCAAGCTTGAAAATGGACCATCTTTCAGAAGTAGTCAGGGCACCCAGGCCCAGCGGAAGGTTCCCGGCTCTAGTCAGCCACAGAAGAGCCAGTTCGAGGAGGAAGTTCTCGAGAAGTTGACTCAGGACATGAATGGGTTGAAGCAAAACAATTCAGAAAAGGATCAGCAGTGGGAGCGACCGCCACTCGGTGAGTTTGATGCTTCGAAGGATAGTATCTGTTTCCAACAGATCGATGCGGAGGAGGGTGCAATCCACGGGGGGAAGACCGCGGTTCGCCTTTTTGGGGTCACAGAGGTATGGTCGCGCAGTTGTCCTTCTCTCTGATGTTTGCTTACATCTCTATTAGGCCGGTCAATCCGTTCTGCTCCATGTTACTGGTTTCCAACATTATCTTTACATCGCGGCACCTGTCAACTTCACGAAAGATGATTGCGAGCCCTACCGAGCGTTCCTCGAAAGTCGGATCGGACAGTTTCAACCCACAATCCAGTCGGTACAGATAACGATGAGGGAAAACATTTATGGCTTTCAAGGTAACCAAAAGAGTTACTATCTCAAGATCACTGTTACGGAGCCGAAGCACATCAGCAGGCTGCGGGGAGCCTTGGAGAGCGGAGGTGCGCAGAGTCTCAACTACAAGGGACTCTGGAATAACTCTGATGGCGGTATCCTCACATTCGACAACATCCAATACCTCCTCCGGTTTATGATTGATGTAGACATCTCGGGCATGTCATGGGTTGAGGCAAAGGCCGGAAAGTATCGACTGTTTGGTTCTCGTGAAAAGATGTCGAACTGTCAGATTGAAGCGAGTATTGATTATCACGATCTGGTCTCGCATCATCCGACCGGCGAGTGGGCTAAGATGGCACCCCTTCGCATTCTGTCTTTCGATATTGAGTGCGCCGGTCGTAAGGGAATCTTCCCGGAACCGAATCAGGATCCCGTCATCCAGATTGCGAATGTTGTTACTCGTTACGGAGAGTCGAAGCCTTTCATTCGCAATGTCTTCGTCTTGGATACATGCAGTCTTATCGTCAACACTCAGGTTTTGGAGTTCCAGGATGAGTCCAAGATGCTCATGGCCTGGCGCGACTTTGTGGAGAAAGTAGATCCAGACGTCATTATTGGATATAACATAGCCAACTTCGACTTTCCATATCTTCTGGACCGTGCCAAACATCTGAAGTGTACTGGTTTCCCTTATTGGACCCGACTCAATGGGATGATGTCTCAAGCCAAGGAAACGAACTTTTCCAGCAAACAAATGGGTAACCGTGACACGAAATCGACAAACACCAATGGCAGAATCCAATTAGATCTTCTCCAGCTGGTACAGAGAGATCATCATCTGCGAAGTTATACACTGAACTCCGTTTCCTACGAGTTCCTAGGAGAACAAAAGGAGGATGTGCATCACACGATGATCACCGAGTTATATAACGGCACGCCAGATTCCAGGCGACGCTTAGCGGTTTACTGTTTGAAGGATGCCTATTTGCCACAGAGACTGATGGACAAGCTAATGTGTTTGGTCAACTATACTGAAATGGCAAGAGTCACAGGTGTTCCTTTCAACTTTTTGTTGTCACGAGGTCAACAAGTCAAGTTCATCAGTCAGCTCTTCCGCAAGGCCCTGGAGCAACAGCTTGTCATCCCCAATATGAAATCCACAGATGAGCAGGATTATGAGGGTGCGACTGTCATTGAGCCTGTCAGAGGCTACTATGGTGTACCAATCGCTACTCTTGATTTTGCATCGCTGTATCCTTCTATTATCCAAGCGCACAACCTTTGCTACACCACACTACTGAACAAGAGCAGTGTAGAGCGGCTCAAACTCAAAAAGGACGAAGACTATATCGTGACACCAAATGGAGATATGTTCGCTACAGCCAACGTTCGCAAAGGTCTCCTATCGCAAATTCTCGAGGAGTTATTGACAGCTAGAAAGCGGGCCAAGAAGGAACTTGCGGTAGAGACTGATCCTTTCAAGAAGGCAGTGTTGAATGGAAGACAGCTTGCTCTGAAGATCAGTGCCAACAGTGTTTACGGTCTTACGGGTGCAACTGTCGGAAAATTGCCATGCTTGGCTATCGCCAGTAGCACGACTAGTTATGGACGTCAGATGATCGAAAAAACGAAGCAGGAAGTCGAAGCCAGATACACCATCGCAAATGGTTATTCCCATGATGCCAAGGTCATTTACGGAGACACTGACTCTGTTATGGTCAAATTCGGTGTGGATTCTCTGGAAGAAGCAATGAAGCTTGGACAAGAGGCTTCTGAATATGTCTCTTCGAAGTTCTTAAAACCCATAAAGCTTGAATTCGAAAAGGTCTATTTCCCTTACCTTCTTATCAACAAGAAGCGGTATGCCGGTCTGTATTGGACGAATCCCAAGAAGTACGACAAGATGGACACCAAGGGTATTGAGACTGTCCGTCGTGACAATTGCTTGTTGGTACAAAATGTCATCGAGACAGTATTGCACAAAATCCTCATTGACAGAGACATTGATGGCGCCCAAGAGTAAGAATTCGATTTCCCCTGTTACAATCATCTTGTTAATTTCCCCGCAGCTATGTCAAGGACACTATCTCGGATCTTCTGCAAAACAAAATCGATATGTCTAAATTGGTGATTACGAAAGCCCTTTCTAAGGATGCATATACAGCAAAGCAGGCACACGTGGAGCTTGCGGAGCGCATGAGGAAGCGTGATGCAGGTTCCGCACCTACACTTGGAGATCGTGTCGCATACGTCATTGTGAAGGGTGCTGGTGGCTCGAAGAACTACGAGCGATCTGAGGACCCCATCTATGTTTTGGAGAACAACATCCCCATCGACACCAAGTACTACCTTGACAATCAGCTCGCCAATCCTCTCGGCCGTATTTTCGAGCCCATTCTTGGAGAGAAGAAGGCCAGTCAGCTTCTGACTGGCGAACACACCCGATCCATCTCTGTTGCGGCACCGACTATGGGAGGGTTGATGAAGTTTGCGAAGAAGACCCAAACCTGCTTGGGCTGCAAGAAACCCCTGTCTGGGAAAGAAGAAATGGCTGGTGCAGTGTGTGAGTACTGCCGTCCTCGCCTAGGTGAACTCTACACCAGATCTTTGAACAAGGTCTCGGACCTGGAGGTCCGCTTCGGGCGTCTGTGGACGCAATGTCAGCGGTGCCAAGGCAGTTTGCACTGTGAGGTCATCTGCTCGTCTCGCGACTGTCCTATTTTCTATATGCGTATGAAGGCGAAGAAGGATGTTGAAGACTCGCAAAAAGAGCTGGCTCGATTCGATCTTGATGCTGGTGCATGGTGATTGATGATATCTGGGTTTGATATTTGTTACAGGGTTTGCATATCTACTTGATCGCTTGTTTGGACCTGGGAGCAACGGCGTGTTGGAAAATGACTCGAAGTCATGATAGTTTTTAGATAGCATCACAGCCGTGTATGGCCATTTTCCTAAGAGAATGACTAATTCTTCTTGTATTCCTTAGACACAATAAGCTCAAGCAGATGGGCATGGACTGAGATTCCAAGTTCAAGCTACAAGGACCATAACTGACTTACGACTATAAAGGCGGTTGGGACGGCGGTTGGCTGGATCGGATAATTGTCCATAATCGGTTTAGTGCCTGAATCTTTCTTTGCATCTAGCGTGCTTTGTCATCCATTGCTCCTTCTTTCGTTTTCAGGACATCGAAGACGAAGTATATCGATTTAAGGCTTCTTGCTAGCCTTTCACTCAAGGGTCCAACTGTGTTGTGATTTGATTTGAAACAAAGTCTTGTGACTGTATATTTTGCTGCACATGCCTCTTGTCGCACCATGACAGCATGCAAGCCTCCCAGCGACGACGAGACGGTTGCACTGAGTGCAGGAGGAAGAAAGTCAAAGTAGTATCATCCTCATCAATTAGAGCCTGTGAAGCTTTGACTAACGATTACCTACAGTGTGACTTGCAGAAGCCTGTATGCACACGGTGCCAGCGTTACCCCAAGGGGTGCATATACAATCTAAGTGTCGTTGGCCAGAGAGTGAAACCTCGCCCGGCGAAACAGCAGCTCAGTGCATCTCGCACAGGAGTTGCAATTGATAGACAGGACCAACTGGATATTATCCAGAGCCTAGAGGCATTAGCCAATCAACCATCCCTTCATCTCTCGCCAGCCCTGTCATCCGAGCAATCCAGATTCTTCATGCACATCTTCGCCACGGAAACAGCACCCAGGCTGTTCCCGGCAGCGCCCGATCTGTTTCTACAGCGAATGATCAGTGCCTCGATGCAGACACCCCATCTTTTGTATGCGCTACTAGCCGCAGCCTGCAGCCATCACAGCCGGCTGGTGCAGGATACAAGCTCATCGTCCAAGATAGCGTGTCTGAAATTCACAAACTTTGCCATCTCCAGCCTGCGGTCGACGATCAGCGAGTCAAGCCAGAGACTACCCACCGAGACAGTCGCCACAGCAATGGCATTATGCACAAATGACGTCTGTAATGGTAACATGCACATCTGGAGGACACATCTCGCCGGAGTTGGGCAGCTGCTGAATACTTTCTTGGCGCAGGAGAAATCTCACTGGGTACAGGATTCGTACACCCATTCTCTAGTCAAATGGTTCACGACGCTGAATCTGATAGCGAGCCTGTCAGGGCAGAGTCATATAGGAATCACCTCCGAGACCGCAAAGGAGCCCTTGGATGAGATTCTTGGACAGAGTCGTGGATATATCGATGATGTCTGCGGTTATTCGCTGGAATTAGTCCCTTGTTTGACTCAATTATCCCACCTAATTCATCAACGACATATTACTACGAGTACGTCAGACAATATGCTCCATATTTCGATGATCTTGCAGCAAAGCCAGCTCCTCGAGAACGAACTCTTCCTACTGCTTGACAGTACTGTCTCGGACACAACCATGAAAAGCAAAGGAGAACTTGGTTTGGAGTTACAACATACGCATCGCGCCTTTGTTCACACCGCTCTACTGCATCTTCACCGTCGCGTTCAAAATTTGCCGATCAGCAACCCGAAAGTCAGAGCCGATGTTGCAGGTATCATTCGTGCTATCCAAGACATCCGCCCATTCTCGGCGGCCAATATTCTCATTCTCTGGCCTGTCTTCAGTGCTGGTTGTGAGACAGATATGCCTACCGAGCGCTGCATTATCCAGGGAAGGATGGCCAACATGCAGAGTCTTGGAATGGGAAATTTCACGAGGACCCGGGAGCTGTTGAAACTTTTTTGGACATCGGGGACGACTCTGCAATGGGATGCATTTTTCGCGCAGCTTGAGCTGGAGTTGGTCCTGTTCTAAGTGGACTACTTGTCCGGAACGAGAGGCATGTTGATATTTTGGGTACTGAATATCGCTTTCCGCGTGCCTCATGACCGAAAGGTATTACATTGCACAGCAAAGCCTTCACCCGCTCACGTACATGCAATCCAAACAATGCTTGCGATTACATGCAGCACGTGTACGATCTCGCCATTTACCTAGAACTACACCAATCACGCTCAGCCAAAAGACCCGTATCAAATCGACATTTAGTAAAATCTCAATCCATTTCTGTCTTTATTCAATGGTCTATCTCGCTCCTATCCGGAATACGTTCTTGCTACATCACATCCAATTCCCAGGCCAGAACCTTAAACAACTGGCAATTGCTCATACTCCTTCCGCATAAACACTCTCCAAGCCGACAATCCACGCTCCAACACCTCCCGCTCAGGTACATAGCCGACGCGCACATAGCCCTTGAAATCGACACTCTCGCCAAAGCATCTACCCCCAGGCACCAACATAACGCCTGTTGTCTTCATTAGTCGCTCACAAAGCACCACGTCGTCAACAGGCCTTCCCTGCCGATCCACAAACTTGACAAACGCCGTCGTGCCCGCCTGCGGCCTCACCCATTGTACCGCCCAGCTGAACTCCTTGAGAAACGTCTCAAGAATGTCCAAGTTCGTTCTTGCAAGCTCCATATTCCTAGACAAGAGATTTCCTACGCACGGAGTACTCAACGCGCGCGTCGCAATCTCGTCATCAACCTGGCTCACAGAGATAAGGGTATAATCACGACTCGAGGCACATGCCTCGATGATATTCTGATTCCGGGACGCAATCCACCCAATCCGCAAACCCGCCAGACTGAACGCCTTACTCATCGACCCCGTGGAGACAAGATTCTCATAGTCGAATTCCAAGATCGAGGGCGGAGAGGTCTCTCCCTGAGGCAGGGAGTGGAACAGTGGGCGATAGACCTCATCACAATGGACGATAAGCTTGTGTTCCTGGGCGATCTCGACGACACTGCGCAGGAATTCGCGGTGAAGGACCGCGCCCGTCGGATTTTGGGGGTTACTTCATTTGACCGTTAACAACACACCTTCCTTCCCTGTTATATGGAGAGGGGAGAACTCACTTGAGGATAATAACCTTCGTGTTGGGACGGATCAACCCCCGCAGCTCCTGCAAATCCAGAGCCCACCCATACTCGGCCGAAGAGCGCCACAGGCTCACCTCGGCACCGAGCGACTCAGGCACCGAGTACAATTGCTGGTACGTCGGGTAATGGCAGATAACATGGTCGCCCGGCCCGACCTGCGTGTACAGGGCCAGGAAATTGGCATGGATGGCGCCGGTGGTTACAAGCACCTGCTCTGCGGTGATGCCTGCAGGAGATGCGCTCTGCTGCTGCTGCTGCTGCTCGCCTCCTTGCAAGTCGACGCTGGGGCCTTGATAGAGCTTCGCAATATTCGCTCGCAGCCCGGCGGATCCACGGATGGCACCGTACGTCTGCTTGCGGGATAAATCGATGAGTGGTGGGACGTCCGACGATGATGCGCCGGAAAATTGGAGGATGTCGTTCAACGAGATGGAGGCGCAGCATGTCTCTGCGAGGTTGTGCTGGGCATCGTTCTCGTAGAGGTCCATCCACTGTTGGCCATGTGTTGCTATCGTTAGTTTGGCATCCGACGGCCCGAGGGCGAAAGGAGAGTCATACCCGTTCGACACTGAATTCTGCGAGTTTCACCATGGTAGCTGGGGCTTGAGGATATTCTTCAATCGGGTTAGAGAGAGTTATGAGACAGTTGATGATTGGAAAGCCGAGATGCGTGAAGATGTTGCTTTATATAAGTTTTTTACAGTCCATGTCCAGGCTGCGTGGAGCAGTCATGCTTCGGATGGTTGGGATGCTGTTGGAAGGGGTGATTGGTTGAATCGCCTACACTGCCGGATTGGGTTAGTTTGTCTATGGCGGAACTCATCTTCGTTATCGATAAGGCGCGCCACGGGCCTGTTGTTAAGGCGCGCCCAGAAGGCCGGGAGACAAGTGGATCTATAGCACAGCAGTAAAGTCGCCAACTTTTTCTACGAAATCAAGTCATTAGAAGAATCTGAAAACTTGACTTGCTAAAGCATACTCCAGTGAAGAATAAACGCAGGGCTTCAATCTAGAAGTAGTTGTAGTTAGGCAGTTCTGGTAAGTTACTATATTAGTAGGCTCCCAACAACAGACCAATGGGCCTATAACTTACCCAGTGAGAAAATATACTTCCTTACTTTTCCCTCCACTGAGTGAGTTTTTACGATTGTTGAGTGTCTACTCCCATTACTTACCAATAAGGATACAGGTGAAAATGTTCAAAGGCCAATGAGGAAGATAGGCTGTCTACTTATAAGGAGTCTTTTTTTTTCTCTGCTTTACATTAACCCAGGTGAATCTACCATCTCTACACCTGCCCCCGCTCCACACCAACAAATTTTGTACATACAGTGGAAAAGAGCATCCCTGCCCCCAAAGTCTTCTTATAACGTCATGGAAAACCAACTGACTTCTTAGTGATTGCAGCTTATAGCGAATACTAACAAGTTCACACAGCATCATGACAACAAGTAATGTAGAGGCTACATAAAACCGCAATAAATTCAAAGCCATCTAGCAAGCAAGCTTACCACAAAATGCCGAGGAAAGTTTCCAAGTGTAAGCGTGATTATTGAAAATGTTAGACTTCCGGGAACGCATATCCACCTGCTAGATGATCCTTATGTTTGTGCTTAATCGAGAAATGCGTTTAATATCCACAGCAAGATAATCCCTGCGAAACCATAGTCAAACCGGCAAGGCTGAACGGTGTTTGTGTGTAAATCCAAAGCGCTAATTCTAGAGCCATTTCTTTGTACATTGATTTGCCGAGGAAACACAGAGAATCACTGTTGCAGTAGAGAGAAAGAACTTACTTACTGTTGATGTTCAAATTCCCAGTAATGTGAATGTAGATGCAGACGGCTGCGTTGATCGCGACACCAAGATGGAGATGCAGAGAAGCACAGCACAGCGCAGCATAGTGATCATCATCAGGTGCGTATTCCAGCTTCACTGTGCACTGTGTACTGCACGCACACTCCTCTCCCATCCACTATCTTGTTCAAAAGCCTAAGAGAACACCGAGCGCCTCCGAGACAACGCCCGCAGATCATAGTTCGCCAGATAGGGGCGCACGGGATTATCGTAGTTGAGCATGCAGATGCGCGCCAGATGGTCGGCGATGTGCTGGTCCAGCTGGCGCCAGCGCACCAGCGCCCAGCCGCGGCGGAAGATCGAGAGGATGTAGACAGGGATCGGCTCTAGGTCTAGCTCCACGGGGCGGTAGGCGCCGTTGTTGAGGTCGATGGCCAGGAAGGCGCGCCCGATGCGGATCTCGATGTGCAGGAAGCGGATGCGCTCGTTGGTCGCCCAGTCCGGGAAAATCTCGGCCACGAGGGCGCAGGCGGAGCCGCGGTAGTCGTGGGATTCCAGGCGCTTGGTGTTGACGCGGATGATTACGCGTTTGGGCTCGTCGTCCTTGAGGAGCTCGTCGCGGATCTCGGCGGAGGTGCCGATGAAGGCCATCTTTGAGAATGGACAAGAATGCGGGGTGGGATAACAGATGAAGACGAGAGGTGTGAGTTGGTGAGGCTTTCGGAATTTTACTGGTGCTTGGTGGAGGATGCAGAAGAAGTTGTTGATCGATGTACAGGGGAGAATTTGTTTATAGTGTTTTGACTGACCAGTGACCTCACTTGCAATCGATATTACGCTCTGAAAAGTAGCGCTAGTTGCCTAACACAAGTAGGCAATTCTTTTGTCTCATATAGGCTGCAATAAGCTTGTTAACCCTTTGACTGCAATTGATACTGCCTTGTGTAAAGATTACTTATTTCACGCATGAAAGAGGAGTTGTCGTAAGAACAAAAAGTAGACGGGCATATAAGGCCATGAATCTCAGCCCCAAATCCAGGTCTTTAGTTCCTTGATGGTTGGTCTATCTTCTTAGTATGTAGATCATGCCTTCCCACACACAAGCTACATAGATCCCAACAAACCTGGGAAAGATGGATATGCCCCGGAAGGCGAAGTGTACAATCCCCCTGTGTCATCATATAGCGATGGCCACAGACCCATTGAGAGCAAATCCTCCTGAGGAAGGCTCTCTAGCTCTCCTACCATAGGTCTACCCTCCCAGCACAATGAACACCCGTTTGCATCATGTTTGTCTTCAGAGCACCAGCGGTAGACATTCGGTACATCTCTGTAACTTTTCCAAGGGTAGTCTTCAGTAACCATCTCCATCAACATCCGTAATATGTCCTTATTCACAATTATAACGTGTAGCATAGGCAAGCGGGACTTAATTGTTTGCCTTGCCTGTGCCGATAGTCCATTCCCTTCCACGCAGCCAGGGGTGTCTTGCACCGGAATCGAATCTGCGAGAAGGTCAAAGACGTCTCGCAGTATTTCAGCTTGTGTCCAGCGCTCGGATAGAACCGCAAGAATAACCGTGCATGTTCTAATGGCCTTGGTAACTTCTAAAAATTGGATTGACGTCGGTCTTTCTGAGGGTGGTGTTGCCCAGAGGCAGTATAGCAAGATTATACCTGTGCCAAATTGACTCAAAAGCTGTGACGCGGACTGTCAGATTTTTAATGTTGCGTTGAGTTGACCGTATTCCACTCACTCCAGGCCAAAGCTGCGCCGTCTGGCGTCTCTTCAGGTACATCCAAAATGTATGCAGAATATTGGAGCATGCTGTGATACAGCGCTCGCTGACAAATCGGCAGAGATTCTCTTTGGTCGGTCGATATAATATAAGAATAGTATAATTATACAGCATACCCACCCAGCCTTCACTTGTATATCCTTCAGAGGCCGGGTCACTATGAGGTTGCAATTGCATTTTCCACTGATCAAGCGCTTCCAGCATATGCAGGCGCCAGTTGTGATGTGCTGCAAAACGGTGTTCGTAGTCTGTGCGCATCATGATGCCGAGAATTCGCGATTGTATCCTTCTGCCTTGGATCAGATGCAACGCGGATGAAACCTGCGTTATACGAGGCGTTGATTCGGTCTCGTCCGGCCGTTCGCTCCTTAAGGCCCATACTTTTATTTCGTCGTCATTTAGGTTCGCAAAAGGCTATCTCTACGATCAGTTTCGTATGATCAGAATCCAAGAAGCAACAAGCGTACCTCGACTTGGATATTCTCGTCAGCGAGGCTGCAGGGAACATGGTAGATCCAGCTAAGTAGACGATCGATGGCATAGGCGGACCAGAATACGCGACGTCGTATCTGTAGATCAAGCAAAGCTGATTCATCCCGGGCACTGCTCGTCGACAGGTTTAGGTGCAATTGTGCGATCACGCAACAACGCATAGCAGCGGAAATCATTGTGAGAACCGTTTGTGACGATGGCGAATGGAGAGCATGCAATGTGCAAAGCAGGTAGGCCTGCACATGCAGGACTGGGTCGAGACATGAAAAAACAGTCCCGAGCAATGGCATAGCCAAGGAGTATAAAGCCTATCTCAATGTTCAGTTTTATGCCACAGTAGCAAAGGACCGGCATACCTGCGAGGTCCTCATGTCCTCCGGGGACACTTGTGGAGCAATCAGCAGGCTTACCGCAAAAGCCTACCGGACACGTTCAGTATACAAAATGAAACGAGTTGGCACAACTAACCATCTTCACGAAGAATTCCTTCCACTTCTCTTCGGCCGGCAGTGGCTGGCTCGAACGTTTCGCAGATTGCCATGCCCCGTACCAGCTGATGAACGTTTCTTCATGGAGGAACGGGTATCGAGGATTGACACGTTCGAGAAAGATCCGAATGAGCTTATCCTGGGTGGCTGTTGAGATACCTGTTTCATCGTACTCGACTACCCCCACTGAGAGTCCGGTAGGAGAAGGCTGTGTAGGTGGCGTGAGGATGGTGAGTGACGGGGCGCTCTGAGCCCGGATGCTTTCAGCATGTAAGGAATTGACCGCAATGGGTGAGTTTTCAGCAGGCATATCGCGCTGCAATGGAGGATGAAGTCTATTAACCCTTGACGCTGTGCCTGCAACATTCGCAGACGAGGACATCTCGTATGCTTCCACGGTGGCGCGGGTATTCCGTCCGGTGGATTCTCGCTCGGCTTCGAGCTCGAGTATGCGCTCCTCAAGAGCCCGTGCATACCTGCAACATTTAGTCAAAGCTTCATCTTGTAAAGTTTCCACAAGATTTGCTTACTCCGGATTGACTCGACTTTCTCTTGGCGGCTTTTGGCTCGCGACACAAGCTATACAATCGCACATCGGTTAGAGGGAAATAGAATCGTCGGTTTTGCTTCTACTTACCGGCATGTGCTTGAACACAGTTACTGCATGGTCGTGACTGGCTGCACTATTCATGATGTTAATAGTCAAATATAATGGCTAGGGTGTATGCATACTTTCTGCTTGCGAGCACGACAGCGCCTGCATGCGAGGAGTGCCGGTCTTGGCTTTGCGATAATTCTCCTACCCTCTCCAGGGTGGTCATCAGCACTATCTGACACATCCATTAGTTGAATTCATTGTCTGACTGCAAGCTGGGAATTGCAATTCATGAATTTTGATTTGGCATTCTCATTGGATGTTGTTCGGCCTTCTCATCGGCAGTCGCGATGCTTCAATCTTCAAATGAGCTATTCCCCTTGCGGATCACGCTGACTCAGTCGTGCGGTGCTTGATTTTTGCCTTATTGATGAGGCACCAATAGAGCTAATTGCGGGGTTGTGGTGTGGGGTAGAGACCATGAGAACTGATCAAGGCTTTTAAAAAGTAAAATATATGGATATCATTTTTGTATATACAGTGTCCCGTTTGTTCCCGCTGATTCCTTCCGATTGATGTCAATGAAGAAAAGGAATCGATCACAGAGGAGGAGGGTTAAGGTCCAGACCCTCAACGGTCAACTTGAAGGCATCGTTTCGTGAATAGTGCCCGGTGACATCAAGATCCAGCTTTCCTCTTTCGCAGTCATCCAAATCAATCTCCGAGATAGACACAGCGGCTTCGAGAGCTGAATCATTCAAGTCATCCCGGTTTGCCGCATCACCCGTGCAGACTTCCCAGATCGGCTCGCGGATCACCTCACCAAGAGGGCCAATGATACAAGAGCCACCCCGCGAGATGTATTCGTCGCCGTTCTCAACTGCTTCCTTAGAAGCTCCCGTAATCCAGCCAGGAAGCTCACGGCGCCGCACGCATTGATTGGCGGTGAGAACAAATGTGCGGCCTTCGCCAGCAATGGTCCGAACCAGAGGAAGCCAGGTATCGCGGCTATCTGCTGTGGGTGCCAGATAGATGTTGACACCTTGGGCGTAGAGGCTCTGGCGGAGCATAGGCATAAAGCTCTCCCAGCAAATAGCGGCACCGATCGTCAGCTTGACCCCATTGAGCTCGGTAGTGATGGCCTTGAGGGTGGATGGCGAGCCCTGTGCCCAGATAAGACGCTCGGAAGCAGTCTAAAGAAGATTAGTATCGACACACAAAGCAACTTGGAGATTCAAATTGACACTCACCGGCATGACCTTTCTTCTCTTTCCAAGCATACCATCGCGGGGATCGACGTATACAGCGGAGCAGTAAAGGCTGCCTCCCGCCCTCTCAATCACACCGCATGCAATGAAGACGCCCGTCTCCCGGGAAATCCTTTCAAGGGCCTCACGAGTGCCGTCACCGCGGTAATCTTTACCCCGCGGGAGAGGGAGTTTTCGATCGACCCAGTCGTCACCAGCACCGGCTGGGGTGTCGCCGAGATCAACAGCGGAGTTGAAATACTCTAGGAACTGATCGCGACCGTGAGGTTGGCGGAAGCCGACCGCTGTTCCGAAGTCGCATGTCCTCGGATAGCCACCCAAGTAGGCTTCCGGAAATAGAATCAAGTGAACGCCACGAGCGGCTGCGTGGCGAGTCACCCGGTGCAAAGCATCCAAGGTAGTGGAGAGGGATGACTGAGTGCTCGCTTGCGCGACAGCAACTGTGATTTTGCGAGGCATTGTGAAAGCTGATGGGGAGTTTGTTCACCTATAGCTTGTGAGGTGGACTGGCCGGTAGATATAAAGAAGAGGGGGTTCTTGGCTTCGGATATAGGGCCCCGTCGGAGGCATGTCGGCGAACTCACTCCGATGAAAACCACGCGACGGGAATTGCGGGTACAATTCTCCACTGTGGGTGCTTGTCTCCGTACGCTCTCGTATTAAGGTTGAGAGCCATGATTGCTCCAAAGTCGTATGCTTG
Organism: Aspergillus floridensis; assembly: GCA_012184565.1. Lineage (NCBI taxonomy): Eukaryota > Fungi > Ascomycota > Eurotiomycetes > Eurotiales > Aspergillaceae > Aspergillus > Aspergillus floridensis. The sequence continues at coordinate 122,859 of WOUI01000005.1, forward strand.
TTGACTCATCTCCTTGAAGGCGTGGGGGTCATTCTTGGAGTCGTCAAGATGCCTTGGAAAAAACGTAATAAGTTGGATTCTGTGTGACAATGGACTGGAGATAACTGGGCAACCTAAGTAATCTCCAAAAGCAATCAGACACGAGATATCTTATCAAGCCAGCCAAAGTATGTCACGGAATGTTCAACTCACAGCCAACAATGCTTCAAATTATTGCCACTATCGAAAGAGAGCATCGAGCAACGGCGAATAGGTCGTGAAAGCGCGGCTACCTTACCATTTCAAAATATCATTAGCCATAGTACACGGCAATCTGGGGTGTGGTCCTCAAGTCACGATACCTGCAAAGTCGCAAGCCCTTGAACATCTGAGGGTTAGGGACAATTTGGCCTCTTGCTTTCAAGAATAGATCCCTTCGTGAGTTAAAGCCATCGTGGGCTTGCAGCTGGTCGCGGGTTGGCGAATCCTGCCCGGTTCGAATGGGTTGAACCTACTAGGTACCTGTGAACGAGCTTGTACCTTCCATTTTGATGCATGCCAAGTGGCATAAAAGGAGGAAGGTAGTGTAAGTCAGGCTAAGAAAAGTCATAAAGACAATTGAAAGTCTAGGAAAACAGTTGAATAAAGGCTATCTGTCAAGTTATCTGGTGAAATAAGAAGTGTTGTGGAAAGGCAGGTAGAACATTCGTCCCAGAAAAATGAGACTACTAAGAAAAGAAGGTAGAGTCTCTGGCTTTAACAGACCATCACGTGGACGTTTTCCTTGCCTCTACCATACTCACTCCACAATCTCGTCCCTAAAGTCATCCAGTCACTTATCATATAGACTCTCTTGGATGAAAATTACGGTCGCCTAGAGTCTGGTCTAGCCACGATCCTACAAGAATATGATACTGCATTGCCCATGCAAGAGGAATGGAATCAGGAATGGCAAGTGTCGTTAAAACATCAGCACAATAATATACATACGAGCTAACACCTTGTGAGTACAGAGAGAACTTCGCAATTCACTGTTAAGTCCCTCCTTAACACCGAGGGATCCCCAGCCAGCATTTTTGCATTAGACCAAATCCGAGAAAAGCCCTTTGTTCAAGACCTCTAAACCAACGACCATCACACACCCCTGTCAATGTCGACATATTATTGCTAGAGCCTGTTACGTTTCTAGGCCCGCTCCGATAAAAGGGATAAAGGGGGCAACCCAACAATAGCGACATTATTCTACAAAGGCAATTTCCTCGGCCTTAGAAAGCTTACGCTTGCATGCGAATAAGACGGAGTTCCGCGATCCATGCACGCCAAGGCAGTCGCAACAGGGTCGAAGAGGTGTTCCCGCGGCCGCATTGCGTCTTCGTCAGCTGCATGCTTGGCTGTTGTGACTGACATTTGTGCGGAGAAATCGAGGAATACCAAATTTGCAAAGGACGAACAAGCGAACTTGCTCGAAAGGATAGTCGATGGTGGCCCGTGACTCATTATCGGACTTGACTACGATTAGTGTCTAGGCAATCGGTAGCCAAGTACTCGGCCGATACCGCTATCGACTCATGACTACTGCACGTCGGCTTCTAGGATTGGATTTTTGTTTATCAAAAGACATGCCATTGTTTCGCTACAAAAGAGTAGAAATAGCGCCCGGAAGCTCTAGAGTCAGGATCGAGCGATTTCAATCTCCTTTGTTCAAGCATTTAGATTCCTAATTTTCAGCGCCAGCGGCAACCATGACCAAAACCATTGAAGATGATATCTCAACCTCTACTACAGAGTCCGTGGTGAAGCCGCCCCCGGATGGCGGAGCCATGGCATGGACTCAATCTGCCATGGGCCACCTTGTCTGCTTCAACACCTGGGGCTACCTCGCCAGCTACGGGGTCTTCCAGTCTTACTACCAAACTCACCTCGGGGTATCCGAGTCTGCAATCTCCTGGGTCGGGTCCATCCAGATGTTTCTCATCTTCTTCGTGGGCACTTTTTCCGGACGAGCGCTGGACGCAGGCTATTTCCGTCACGTCTTCTGCGCCGGCGCGTTCCTGCAGATTCTGGGCGTCTTCATGACCTCCCTCTCCACCCAATACTGGCAGCTCTTTCTCGCACAGGGACTCTGCACGGGGTTAGGTAGCGGCCTCCAGTTCTGCCCCGCAATGGGTCTAGTGGCCACATATTTCGACAAACGCCGCGTATTTGCGGTGGCTTGCTGTCTGGTCGGCAGCGGGACGGGGGGCATGGTCTTCCCCGGGCTGGTCAAGGGCCTGCTCCCCGTCCTTGGTTTTGGCTGGACTCTGCGCGTTGTGGGGTTTGTCATGCTTGCCACCACTATCCCTGCCGTTGCGCTCTTTCGCACTCGTCTGCCCCCGCGCAAGTCGGGCCCCCTCGTGGAGCTGTCCGCCTTCCGCGACGAGCCAATCTATACGTTTTTCATTCTGGCCATCTGGCTCAACTTCTGGGGCATGTACTTTGCAGTCTATTATGTGGGTGCCTTTGGTCGAAGCGTGATCGGACTCACCTACTCCGACTCAACGAACTTGATCATCGTGCTCAACGCAGCCGCCAGTCTCGGACGCCTGATCCCCGCGTACTTCGCTTCTTTCCACTTGGGCCCGCTGAACACCGTCATTCCCCTCTCGGTGGCCTCGAGCGTGCTGATGTTCTGCTGGGCGGCCGTACACTCCACAGCGGGGCTCTACACGTTCGCCGTGCTTTACGGATTCTGCGCCAATGCGGTCCAGGGGCTCTGGCCACCCACACTCTCCAGCCTGATCACGGACCTCAGCAAGGCTGGCACAAGGATCGGCATGGGCTTCACGATCATGAGCTTTGCATGTTTGACCGGACCTCCGTTGGGTGGCGCTCTCGTTGCCAAGGCCCATGGTTACATCGGAGCCCAGGTGTGGGCGGGAGTAGTTATTTTACTGGGTGCGATGGTGCTGTTGGGGGCGAGGACCTCGAAGACCGGATGGCGCGTCAAGGTCAAGATCTGAGATCATTGCCTTGCTCTCGGAAAAGGGGAGCAGGTAAGGTAAGAGGTAGAGTAGGCTCGGGGTAGGATTTGCCGGTAAAAAATCGTGGGGTGGCGTCAAGGCACGTTGTGGAAAGTCGAAACCAATGTTTTGGTGTCAAGTATTAGACCGAATCCCACATAATTAGATATGCATAGACTATGCACACTGACCTGTTATTATTCAATTCTGTCTACTCCGCACATGTGACCGGTAAAAGTCCTGAGCTGAGATTTGAAGATCAGCGATCTTCAAAATATCTAATGCTAAAAATATCCAGGGGGAGGGGAAGATGCCTGCATGCCAAGCCGTTCCCTGCTGCTCGCTATAAGGCGTTTTGTAGCTCATGGCGGCATGCATGGTAACCATGTCACTTCCGACTCCGATTATTCCGGCTCGACGCGGAATTAGAGTAACTTGAAACGGGGGAGAGTCCGGGGAAACAATGCGCATCAGCTGACGACGATCCCTAAATTCTGGTTTCCTGTCTATTTTGGCCGAGCAAAGACCCTTCAAGCCTTATAGGAAACTTTAGGCCAAAAATAGGGTCAATAGGGCAGAAGGATCAGTGACCAATCATGATCTCGAAGACCGCAGATGCCACAATCCGCCAAGGAAATGGTATGCCGATGGCATCGATTCTGTCGTCTCGGGTCGCATATTGCTGCCTTGAGTGTCGATTGAAATCACGGCGAGGGCTAGTATTTAGCGCTTACTCTGGAGTTTGCAGAACTCTGCTACTAGAGGATGCTATACGAAGTGCTAGACCCCTGTGGCGCCAAAGATCGTCTTCATAGCTGAAATGATGTTATTCGGTCAGCTTAGTCGGGTAAATGTTCGCCCAAGGGGGTGATCATTCAGTTCTGAGGATCAGAGCGTCGAGGATGAATGTTAGTGAGTAGACCCGTGTATCATTTCAATTGTCCTCTACGAATTGGCAGTCAATGGGGCCATGCTTGTGTACATGCCTTGGCAAAACCCCAGACCAGGAGCTATCGGGAACGTCAGGTTCTCATAGTTCATCAAAGCAGTAACTGTGGTTATACGTAGCACGAGGAGCCGAACTTGACTCGCGATAGACGGGGACGGGACAAGTCTTGGAGCGGAGAATTTTCTAAGGGCTTATTCAATCAAGACTCTTCGGGCTGCATGGCGAAGTATTACTGGGTCGTTGCTGCATGTGTACTGAACCAATCATTAAATCGATTTGTTTTCACACATAAAAATTCGAGTACTTTGTCACTGACCACTATTGTGTCCGCGGCAATTGATGCTTCACTCATGACCACGTTTCCAGTTGCGAAGACAAGGATCATGTTCCTGGCCTAGTCAGCCGAGTCTAGATGTGAAGAAACAACCACCGGACGAGGATGAGACAATTGATTAACGTAATCACCATTGCTCATATCTCTGACTGGCGTGCTCTATCAGATGGCGCTAATGCTCGCTACCATGATAATTTCGCTCTTCGATGTCCTGCGCGAAGTCAAGAGTAATTCAAAAACGTCCATCGTGCAATAATGCATGTATGTGGCATTTTTCTCACCTGAGCAAGCGTGATCCTCTCGTTGGAAATTGCAGCACATTCTGTTTGGTCACGAAGATCTTCTTGGCAACAGACGCCGACAGTGAGAATGAACGAGGCATCCTTGAAACTCCGAATGGCTCACAGTGCAAGAACCGCACTCATTGTTCGGAAAATGCATATGGAGAAAAGACGGTCATGTTGAAAGCGGGGTCTTGGCGATCTATAACTGGTGGCTAGAGTATGGTCATGATTATCTGTGGTTCTATTCTGGGAACCTCATGATGGGTTATCAGGTTTTCCCGACACAGTCTGCACGCATCAGAGAGTAGCATAAATACTCTTCATATATTCATGCTTAGAACCACTTCATAGTGCCCACACATCAACAAGCCTCAACTTTCTGGTACCAAATTGACCATGGGTAGCTCACAGTCATCTCATTGTGATCCCAATATGGGTGATATCATTATAGTCGGAGCTGGTGCAAGTGGCATTTCAGTTCTGATGCACTTGATTGAGAAAGCCAGGAATGGAAAAAGCTTGCCGCCTATCACTGTGATTGAAAAGGATACACGTTTTGGCCCTGGGCTAGCATATTCTTCTCTGTGCTCTGGCACCATCATCAACATGCACACCGACACAATGGGGTTATACTTCAATGACCCCAAGCACTTCTCACGTTGGAGAAGCGAGCTGAAGAGTGGGCCTTTTCCATCCCGAGATATCTATGGAAAATACCTCGAACACATGTCACATCAAGCACTCAATGCGGCCCAGCAACTAGGGATGAGCGTTTCTTTCGTTCACGATGAAGTCACGGACATTGAGCGCCAGAACGATCAGTCATTTCTCTTGACTTTGAGCAGCGGTGGGCAATGTGTTGCAGGTCAGGTCGTGATGGCACCGGGAAACTTCACCTCTACCACGTATACGCATCTCGTGAATCAACCACAATTCCTCGCCAGTCCATGGCCCACGGAAAGCTTGAAGAACATCCCTGCTGATGCTCCCGTTTTGGTCATTGGATCCCGACTGTCAGCTGTGGACACCGCTATAGCCCTTGCGCAGAATGGGCACCAAGGTCCTATCACATTTATGTCGCGCAGTGGGCGAGTGCCTACAGTTCAAGGGGAGCCGGAGCCTTTTCCCCGCCGATATTCTCTTCACATACTTGCACGAGAGGTCGAGGCAAACCCAAGTGACGCTCTGATCAAGCTCATGACATGCTTGATGGACGAGATCGATTATATCAACAATGGCGATTGGGGCTGGTTTCAGAAACATGTCTCCCCGCTCGAAGAGCTGCAAGCTGATATCAAGGCCGCACGGGATGGAAACGTTCACTGGCAGACTGTTCTTCGCCACACCGCACCTGTTATCGAGCGATATTGGAGCTGTTTACCAGTCGAAAGTCAAAAACTATTCTTGGACAAGTTCTTTAGTCCTTGGATGAGATATCGCCACGGGATGCCCATACAAAATGCCCAAAAGGTCTTGGACCTAATGGAAAAATCCCAGTTGAACGTCGTCGCTGGTGAAAGAGTCGATTGGGACGCTGAAAAGAAAGTTTTCTTCGCGAACTCCTCATCGGGACTGATTGAAACATCATATGTAGTTGAGGCTACAGGTCAGGAATGCCGTCTCGACCGGATTTCATCTCCGTTGATTCGGTCGCTTGTGACTAAAGGCCTCTTCAAGTCTCATTCAACAGGAGGAGTGGATGTCGATTTTGACACTTTTGAAGCAGCACCCGGACTGTATACTATGGGAACGCTAACGCGCGGCACACACTTCTATGTGAGCGCCATTGATCGTGTCGCGGCGCATGCTGCGCGAATCGCGGACGCGTTGACCCAAGACCCTCGGGCAAAATCTCTCCATGTCGCTATTCACCTGGGGCCTGATTTTCTATCCCACATAATAGCTAGTGAGCTCATTCCAAAGCTTTTGTCTCAAGGGCACATGCCTTTCATTTTCATTTGTCCAGATGAACAAGGTTCAAGAACCCTCAAGGCACCGTCGCTCGCCCGGCGAGAATCGCATTTCTTTGACGTTGAACTCTTGCGAGATCACTTTCAACCGCTCCTGCAGGCTCAAGATCTCAAAGACGGCAGGTTAATGACTATCGAGCAGCTGAAATCCACGTATGGACTGTTCGTGCAGGATATCTCTTCAGTGGATGATAAAACATTTCTGAACACACTCAAGCATCAATTCATCGACTTGGGACTTTCGCTGAGGGGCAGTGACCGTGCTCGAAAGATTGCTGCTAGCCATTTTTCTTCGAAGTCTGGATATCTTCTCAGTCTGAAGCCCATATTTCGGCGTTCGTCGAACGGCAGGGCCTCCAGAAATCCATCTATCCGCTATCATATTACCGTTGTTAGTGAAGCAGGAGATCTGAATGAGTTGACTGAGACTCACTACAAGAGCATCGACTTGCTCCAGGATTCGGACGACAGTAAAGATCATGCTTTTGGTCAAGTGGTCCAAGCGGCGCTACAGGTTACCGAGTCGCTGAGCCGTGGGAAAGGACTGCCTACAACTGAGCCGACGCAAAGACATATGACCGGAAAGCACCCAAGGGGGCTCTCTCACGATGAGACTCCAGCCTGGAGTCAAGACTTTGTTGTCAGCACCTTGGTAGACTCATTCGCATCACCTGGCAACAAGCAAGAATTGTGCGCATACCTGAAAGAGGTTGTTCGTACTTGGTATGCAAAGCAGGCCAATGCAGAGATAGGAGATCGAGTCAAGGTGTGAGAGGGTTTTCCGAAGGAGTGGCTGACCACCTAGCTAGGTGGTTGTGTGAAGATTGAATGGTTTCTTGAGGAAGCGCGGCAACAGGTGCGACAGAAACTTCCCGCGGCTGCTGTCATTTCCCCTCTTTTTTGTCCGGTATAGTACACACATGAGATGTTTCAATTTTTCATTTCTGCTCAGCACCGTCCATTCCAGCAAGCTTCGAGCACTATTACATTCGTTCCAGAGTTCTCTAAGAATAGTCAGCTTGAGCACAATAGCTTAAAATTTTTGATAAATTCCTTCCTCCATCGTTATGACTTGTCAGACTCGAGTCTATCATATACCACGTCCCGCCATCATTAGACTACAAGAATGCTATGCAGTCTTCTCTTCTTGGGCAAGGCTCTAGTATAGCTTGAAGGTCTCTCTATTAGCTGCCATGGTGTCATTGACTCCAAATCTTGCATGCTAGGGTTTATAATGCCTTTTCCCCCGTATAGTGGTGATTTTTTCCACTGACTGTCGGGTCTTGAAAAGGGACCCGAAAGAAACGATTAACAACTACCCTGACATAAAGGCTACAAGCTATCTCGCTGGCCCCGATAACGGCATGCCTATCACGGACGGAGGAAATTTGATCGGACCGAAACGCACTGATACCCTCTTTAAGCTTGATCATGCAAGTGGGGTATGGTCTAGAGCACGTCTTCACTTCCCGCGCTGATGCCATTCGCACTATCTCATCGTGATAACGGCCGATCTTCTTCGGTCATTGCGGCGATTCTCTTTGGGTTTTAATATAAAGCCTGGGTACAATCAAGGGAATCATGCGGTCCACAATCTTTCAAGAGTTTTTGTTGGTTCTGCTCAATCGCAGTCGCTTCTCGTCAGATCAGTGGGAATGGCTCTTCGTCAGAGGCATAGCAAGGAGTTTCTGGATCAAATCACAGAGCTCGAGCAGAATGAAATCTGTCTAGTTGACTCAGGTGCTGAGAAGGCGTTGGTAGGGTCTCTATCATTATTTAATGAATTATGAATTTTGAGGCTCATGGAATATTAGGTATGGCGTCTGGATGCGATATTCCTTGTTGTTGGGTTTCTGGGATACGCGTTCAAGTACCTCGACCAGACCAACATCGTAAGTTGGTCATGTCTTTTGCTAATTTAAGGCCGAAGCTAAGAAGAATTTATCAGAGCAATGCATACGTTTCCGGTATGCAGACAGATCTGAAGCTTTATGGAAACGAGCTAAATTACTTCACCACCTTTTTTAAGTCAGTTTCTTTCCCTACACTAATTGACCCATACTGATCGGATTTAGCATTGGCTACATGGTCATGCTTTATCCCTCGTGTATTATTATATCTCATATAGGACCAGCGATTTGGTTGCCTACATGTGAGGTCAGGAATAATTCTTCGGGCGCAACTTACGTGCAGCGCCGTTAATTCGATATATTAGGTTCTTTGGGGTATTTTCACATGCTGTCTGTCTACTGCCACCTCTGCGAAGCAGGTAACAGCACCTCCCCTAAAAGGGGTTGCCAAATTGGTTGAAAGTCTAACAATACAAGGTCTATGGCCTTCGCTTTCTTATAGGATTCTGCGAAGGCGCTACCTGGCCGGGATACTTTACTATTATCAGGTATACTCTTTTAACTCATTGGCCTACAAAAATACTAAGGCACTCACTTTTAGTCAATGGTATCTTCCACATGAGATGGCATTGCGCATGAGCCTTTACAACATGGCCCAACCAGTCGGTGCTATGCTTTCTGGAGCACTGCAAGGTGCACTCTCCACAAATCTGAACGGCACGCTTGGAAGAAGCGGGTGGCAATGGGCGTTCATAATCAATGTGAGCCAAGACATTCGTGTCATCTACACTGAACTCATTTTTTAAACAGGGTATTTGCACGATCACTATTGCCCTGTTTGCCTATGTAGCAGTGCCTGGATTCGTACGCAAATTGACCTCCGGAATGCTGATGTACCACTAACAAATTCAACAGCCGGAAAGACAAAATCCGCTCTCCAAGATTTATCTCAAGCCCAGACACATCGGTGAGCTAACTTACATGGCATATTCTTGAAAGACCCACAAACTGACACCTGCATAGAAACTGCTCTTGCGCGTACGCGTCGTGTCGGTCGGAGCCCACAAGTTGGGATCACGCCCAAAACTTTCCTTCGCGCCTTGAGATTCTGGCATCTTTGGCTTTTCTCTAGTGTGTTCTTCAGATAGTCCACTATCAAAGCAACGAAGCTAATCAAATGTCAGTTGCATGGTGCATTGGCACGGGGACAACCCCAACGAACTATTTCAATCTTTGGCTCAAATCCTTGACTAACGCTGATGGAACTAAAAAATAGTAAACTAACCTTATCACCCCATTCATTTTTCAGGTGCTGACTGCCGAAACTTAGTTCAGTTGCCATGCTCAATTATCTTCCCATTATTGGTCAAGCTATTCAACTCGTTGCCGAGATCTTCTTCAGTGGGTTCAGCGATTTCTTCGGCACAAGACTTCCTTTTCTGCTTTTGCATGCCGTGAGCACCTCCCCAGGAGAGATCTCATCTTCTCATCATAAGATATACTAATATTTAGATAGGTAATCAACATCACCTCCCTTATAATTCTGGTCATTCGCCCGAGCAACGAGTCTGCCTACATGGTTGGATGGTATATGAACTACATCGGAGCGTAAGTGGATTCAAAGAGGGACAGCAATCGACCCCTTTCCCCTCCCTGACAAGTGAAACCAGGCTCACTACTGACCGGATAATCCAGCGTCTCCACAATGCTTCTATGCGCTTGGGCAACTGCGCATCTCGAGACAGAACCTCAAGTCCGGACAGTTTTATTCGCCACCGGCACACTTTTCTCATATCTCCTCAGCGCATTCCTCCCCATTGCCGCCTATCCCGCCGAGGAAGCACCCCACTGGCGCATTGGTGCAAAGCTGTATCTGGCTCTCTCGATCTTAGCAGCTATCTTGTTCGTCACTATACATTTTGTTTTCAAGTGGGAGAAGCGCACGCAGCAAGCGAGGGAGGGTGACCAAGTATCCGGTCTAGAGCATGGCAATCAATCGAAAGAGCGCTCTGAGTCCCGAGATGAGGTATAAGACCTGCTTGACATGGTGGACCGACCGGTTAGGTCATCCTGCTCATTAAATTCTTGTTTCGCTTCCTTGGCCTAATACAATATCACTGCATTGTACTTCTCGGACATGATTCTCGATAATTGTGGCGTGATGCAGCTTTATCAAGGCTTGCTCCAAAAGAGCTCACGTCAACACTTGACTCTAATCAAAAAGTTTTTGGATGTTCCTAAATGTTGGCCGTGCTTTGGGAATAATTTCGAGCTAAATAAAACACTAGAGTTCGATAAAAAATGAAATGGATTTAAATCCCTAGAAAATTGATCACTTTGTCTAATCATTGGAATTGTGCAAATCAGTCAGCACGGACTTCACATATCTCCCAGACAGCGCATATTCCTTTGCAATCGTGTCCAGCCCCTATCTATTCATCTTATGAATATACCCACGATCTCGATCCTTCACATGTCAGTGATAGTAGAGGTTTTCAGCTCAAACAAAAACATGCGCTTGGAATCTGAAGTTCTCGGCGTAGAATGGATTTTGAACTCTGCTAGAATACACTGATAATAAATCTGCCAGAGCTTCGGCGTTCGCAGGCCCTAAAATAAGCCTCTAAAAGTGTATCCAGGTTAGGGATGTGTAACCGTTCAACTCCACAACTCCAGCTTTAGATTGACCCAAGTGGAGTGTCAAAATTGGAAGGCTCTGATACTTGTGGAAGGGGACTCTGATGGCGTGGGGAGGGGAGAATTGAGGACTCTGTTTGCGGGGCACTGCGAGGAGATGTCAATGGTTGACCATGTGCGATTATGAACGCAGCGTGGTCTCAAAAAGTTGAAGTGGACTACCTTACGGGTCGTTTTTAGTGGCTGAAGCTAGTGGCAGTACATGAGGTGCACTATTGGCACTTGTCTCGAGATTTATGGATTCTAGTATACCGGTCGGATGTTGGAATGCTAGCTAGAGTAAATCAGAAAGTGCTAGGGCAGTTCTATGGAGAGTTAGATGAGATAGTATTCAAAATGATCTTTTGAGAAACAGTATAGTATACAGAATGAAGGTGAAGCGTTGGAGGCCGATCTCAAATTCTGAGTGGGTGGATTGTAGTCGGGGTTTGGAGCACGGTTACCTTAGATCGGGTCATAGCCGTTATGCCAGGCCGGAAAAGAGACGCAAAGGACATCACCCAGCCTATGTTGCAACGGAAGGATCGCCTCCAACGGCGATAAAAATTGACAATGACGGAGATTACAAGCAATCTCTGGAACCTCCCCAGACAATCTCGATTAACCATGTGGAAAGGGAGGTCTAAAAATAGCGGGTTGGAAATGCCAAGAGATGAGCAGCATTCTCGGGCCGATCCCCAGTCAGCAAAAAGATCTCCCCGCGCCCTTAATCCAACTTCACTCCTTGGTTCAGATCCTGTCGCAATGCCATTATCGAGCCACCCACCAGCCCCCATGAATCCTACTGTAGAGGAGGTAGAAGACGAGAGTAGGCCTAGTCTAGGTCGCGGTAGTGGTAATGCCAACGCCGCGCAACAGCATTTGTCATGGGCTGAGGTGTGTAAAAACCTTTCTCCCGGAGATGACCACACGAGCTGGTCATCCTACCCGCTCGCATTGAACGGTGCTGTTGGATTTGACATGTGAAAACTGACCTTGTGGATCGTTTAGGTTTGCGCCCAGCACGAGTCGCTGCTGGTATCCCACCTAGCGCTGCTACAGCAGGTCCAGGGCGAGGTTCCGTCCAATGGCGATGCGTCGCGGTTGGTTACCAACATGTTGGAGCGGACGAAAAAGTTGATGATGCAGTTCAAGATCATCAAAGGCAAATTTGTGAGTTGTTCGTTTGCTTCTCCCCATCGCAGGTATGGGTGCTGTTGACATAGTGCTAACACGCCGGCATAGGGTTCCAGTAAGTCACGTTGCTTCCTCAAGGCTGCGGAAAGGTTTTCTCTGCAGGAAAATTCTTCCAGTCGAAGCCATGGATCATTGAAGATGGACCTAACTTTGTGAAAGGAAATCTAGATGCTGAGAAAACCTTGCACTCGAACTCTGGTTCAGATCCGTCATCTTCTCGTCGGACGAGTGATTCGTCTGGAAATGGCCCTCGGGCGAGAAATCGGGTGAAACGGGCACGCGCAGAAGCGAGCGAACGAGACGAGGAGACTATTGCTGCAGTACCAGATGCAGAGACTATGTCGGCTTTTGCTAACCCAGCCAGTCATCACAAGCGTAAGCGCTTAATGAAGGTGCTGCCCGGGGGTGAGGATGACGTTAGGAGCATAACTCCGGTGTCGATTGACACGGAAGACATCTCTGAGGAGGTACAACGAAGGCTGGCTATTCAAGATGAGCAACGCAAAAAGCGCAGCAATGCTAAAGCAGAGAAGCGCAAACGAGACAGTATGACCTCAACCGGAAGTGCACCACCTCCTGGTGGTCCTACGAAGCAACCCAGAAAAAGGATCAAAGCAATCTAATCCCATGACCGATGAAGACATCGGAAAGTGCTTCCCAACCCAATCGCACGGTCGCTCTTTCGAATCGCAGTTAGACACAAGTGTCTAGCCAGACTGAACAAGATGGTAGCCCTGCTGCCAGATAGTGCTTCCGTTATTGGACCGGAATTTCTGACGAGGCTCCCAGCACGCAATCTGATCGTACCTGGAAGCTTAGTTGCGACATCTCTGCAGGACTGTCTCGCGGATTGGCTCGACCAAAATCCCAAGCCGCAGCTGGGGATCTTGGGTCACCCCCAGATTGTGCCAGACTCTGTGCTAAGCTTTCCGCAAGGGTACTGTGGCTACAGGGTTGCATCTGGCTGTCATTTCTGAGGCAAGCTTACCAGAATCTTCACTTCAGTAGCAGAATCACCTTGAGAGCATCATGACATCGAAATCTTAGCGCGGCCGAGCAAAACCAGCTCTTCTCCTCGCGGTTCTCCTCGATCTTTCTTCTCTTCTCCTTCTCTCTCCAGACTACCCAAAAACAAAAAAAGGAGTCTCAAAAAACTGTTCTTGCTTTCAAAATCTGCTTTCAAGTACTCGCGTTGCTTTTTAAACCTGAACTTCAAATCCGTATTACCCTGATCCTCATAGAACACAAAAACGTTCTATCTGTGTCCCGAACCATGCTGAGAATCATGAAGACAAAGGACACGAAGAGGCTTGCTACCTCTTCAGAAGACGACCGCCGCTGCTCTGTCCACAAAAAACCTGGTCGCACTCCACAAAAATCACACAGGCAGCACAAGCAAACCGGCCAGACAACGCGGGGTACCCGACTCCAGTCCCTGCCCAACTCTTCTGGCCAGGGCAGGGACAGAGCCCCTGCTTCTCAAAAAATCCGTCATCATATTTATCCCAACCCTCTATGCCACCGCTCCCACTGGCATTTGTCCCAGGTCAGTAATGACCAGGACGTGGTGATGAGAGATGTTTCCGGCCAGGCAACGCAGGGTATGCGCCTCCAGTCCCTGCCTAACTCTCCTGGCCAGGGCAGGGACAGAGCCCCTGCTTCTCAAAAACCTCGCCATTCCATTTCCCGACGCTGCCGCCCCCAACGGCGTCCGTCCCAGGTCATCAATGACCAGGACGTGGTGATGAGAGATGTTTTCGGCCAGGCAACGCAGGGTATGCGCCTCCAGTCCCTGCCTAACTCTCCTGGCCAGGGCAGGGACAGAGCCCCTGCTTCTCAAAAACCTCGCCATACCAATTCCCGACGCTGCCGCTCCCAACGGCGTCCGTTCCAGGTCAGCAATGACCAGGACGTGGTGATGAGAGATGTTCGTTGTGAGGTTAGGAATAAAACGCCTGCCTCCAAGCAACCCCCCTGCCCCGCGAATCCCCGGTCCATCCTTAAGGTCAGCAATGACCAGGATGTGATTATGAAAGATGTCTTTCTGCCCAATAAAAGGGTACACTTTGCTGGTGCAGAATTTCACCTCTTTCATTGTTCCGAGCCCGAGGTCATTTATGACCCGGATGTTGAGATGTCTGAAGCCGAGGATGAAGATGTGGAGATGGAGGACGCTGATGTTGAGATGGTAGATGCCCCTGAGCTTCCCTGGTGGGTGTGTGATTTGTCGATGGAGTGAGTGAAGCTATGCAAGCTTCAAGTTCCTCTCTACTTATCTTGTCTAAGAAACCATGTTTATTCCTCATGTATAGTGTTGAACCCCGATGGTGTATTTGTCGATGGACTGCAAGCTAAAGCTACAGACATCACTGTCTCCCTCTCCCCCATCAACTCGTTGGTAGTTTAGTCAGGAGACAGATCAACCAAGAGTTTTTCACTTGCCGAATGACTGCTGGCATTCACTGTAGATCAATCTAAGTCCCGACTGGACAAGTAGGTATCTCTATTACCCTGATTTATTCACTTTACTGTAGGTATTGTACATAATTAGAGACCCAATGTTTTTCGAGGTTATTGCTTCACCTAGGGCTAGGGCCTTGGTAGCCCTCCCTAGCTGTTCCTTCCTAGCTCTGGTGCCGACAGCAAAGTTTCCATTGTATTCACAGATCAACCCTGTTCCTTCCGTGGTAAATCGACATGGTAATCCGCATTTCTCTTTCCCTAAACTTCCACTTCCCAAGTTCCACTTCCTGTCTCGTCTTCTCTCGCCCCCACCCTCCGTCTTCCTCCTTCCACTTCTCCTTTTCTTTCCTCTCTTCTCGCACCAACCATCCCCATTCCCCCCGAGATCTATCCTAAAGGTCAGCAATGACTAGGACGTGGTGATGAGAGTTGTGTTTCTTCCTCCCAAGAGGGTGCACTCTGAAGACGCTGAATCCCAACTTCTCCATGATATCCAGCCCATGGTCATGTATGCCCAAGACATTGAGATGTTTAACATTCAAGAGGATGTGGATGTGGACATGGAGGACGTTTCTCGTGCCCGCCGAAGAATCCACTTCGCTGACTCTCGTTATCACTTCTCAACTGGCAGCAGTCCAAGGTCAGTGAGAACCTGGACGTGGAGATGAAGGATGTTTTTGACCAAAGCAGGGACAGAGACTCCGCATCTCAGGACCCTCATCCTCCTATTTCCCGCCGCACCGCCCCAACCGGCACCAGGTCAACGTTGGGATAGAGGCTCCATCGCCTGTTGAGGGACTCCACTTCGCCGATTTTCAAGAGGGTTGCTGCCTCCCAACAAGTCGACCACCGCTGCCCTGCCCACAAAGACAAAGGTCACACTTTAGAAGTTTCAAATCCATGGCAGTGACCATGAAGACAACGGACACGAAGAGGCTTGCGAAGGGGCTTGCTACCTCTTCACAAGCTGACCGCCGCTGCTCTTTCAACAAGAAAACTGGTCGCCCTCCACAAACACCATACAGGCAGCACAAGCTAAAAGGCCAGACAACGCGGCTGTTCCGCTCTCTGAACAATTCGAACCTGAGAAATGCTGAGGAAACTGAGGCATGATCCTCATAGAACACGCAAAAGTTCTATCAGTGTCCTGAAGCATGCTAAGAATCATGAATACAAGGAACACGAGGCTTGCTACCTCTTCACAAGACGACCACCGCTGCTCTGTCAATAAGAAAACTGGTCGCACTCCACAAACACCATACAGGCAGCACAAGCCAAAAGGCCAGACAACGCGGCCGCCAACTAAGGACAAGTTACAATCTCCGACGACATTGATACAGGAGCTCTGTTTCCCCTCGCGGAGTGAGGGTCTGTATGTAGACCATCGGCGAGCAGTGTCTGCTCTTTTGTAAATTAGAATTAGCATATCGTCTCCATGATGGGTAGTACAGTACAACTCAGTATACTATACACAGCAATAAATTACTCTACTATGGTATTGTACATAAGTTCTGACACTATTAGCATCTAAAATTGCGACTTCCCATGCCTACCATCTCTTTCCCGATGCCGGAAATTGCACCCAATATCCATCTAAGCTCCGATTGTTGTGCGAGTATGAAAGAACATGCGAAGCTTCTTGGGCAATCAATGACGAGAATCAATGATATAAGCAAAGCCGATCAAGAAGTGTTGTTATTCGAGCGGAAAGGGGAGATAGGCCATTCCCCTCAATGCTTGTACGTAGCAACCTATATGTAGATTATAATCAGTAAAATGCTCCCCACATACCATGAATGGAAGGCATCACTTCACATACCTCCTCAAATGTTCCAATTCGGATAGTCCACGCGACATATCTTAGTATGAACAGGATTTCCCTAGACTGGAGGATGAAAGGTAGCTTGTTGTTGTTGTTGAGACATTGTGATGGTTCAAGACGCGTCTTATTGATATGCGGTCATCTTATATTTTTGTATTGCAATGGGACATCGGCGAGGCTCTACTTGGGGATGAAGGTTCTCTACTGCCAACCAAAAGACCTGTCTGTCTCTTATGCACATGAACATCAACAGTATTCGATATCGGGTCCGGTTGTATAGCCTATGTCTAGGCCTAGCGACTGTCAAGAAAGCGATGTATGATGCATGTCTAGGCATCACATGACCAATGTGTCTGCGCATCTGGCCGAACCGTCCACCGTAGATTTCCATCTTCGAGACAATAACCTGCATCCGATCCGATAAGAATCTCATCACGAAAACAAACGAACCAACACTCAACATTCAAAAGCAACCAACACCAAGAACCTGTGTGTCTGTCTACTCCGTGATACTTCAACCCCACGAACAAGCGTCTCACCCAGCGGACGCCCACCCCAAAAGACGAAAACAAAATGACCACCCCACAACCCCCGACTACCCCAGATCAGCAACAACAACAGCAGCAGCAGCAGCAACAAGCCACGCTCCAAAGCCAACGGGAAGCCGACTACCAGCGCTTCAAGACCTACGCCGCCTGGACCTTCCTGGTTGCCTCCCCGATTCTCATCGCCCTCCCGCCGCGCAAGCTCGATAACCTGACCGTCCTCCAGCTCAGCGCCTTCTCGATCTCGGCCAACCACCTCACGCGCGAGCGCACCGGCCGCAGCATTGTCGACCGCCTCGAGGACAAGATCTCCGCCGGCCGGAGCCACCCCCTGGCCTCGCTGGGAAACGGGCTCCCCAGCGAGCGGGCGCTGGAGATCCAGGCCCGGCTGAAGGCGGACCGCGAGCGGCAGATCGAGGAGGCCAAGGGGGAGGAGCTGGCCAAGTTGAAGGCCCGCGAGGAGTTCGACAAGCCCGTCCTGCAGCGCGTGTGGATGGGTGGCGAGACCGAGGGGTGGAAGGAGCGGCGCCTGCGCGAGGAGCAGAAGGCCCTCGATGAGGGGAAGGGGTATGGGGATTTGATCCGGGAGCATATTTGGGATGTTTGGACTTGGGGGAAGGGGGATGGTGAGGGGGAGGGGGAGGGGGGGAAGAAATGAGTGGATTTAGAGAATGGGGGTCTTGGGTGGGTGAAATAAGGGAGGGTGTTGGTGATGATGGATTGTGATGATATCTCTACTTTTTTTGGATTCTGGGAGTGGTGATGTCCTTTTTTATATACTTCATGTTTGGCGTTGGGGATCATAAAAGGCTTTGGTTTTGATGTGATGTATATTAGTTTGCTGGGGCGAAGGCTCGGGTTCTGAGAATGTGCATCTCGGTTGATGTCGCTTTTCGAGCTTGTACGCTGCTGCGCTGGGATTATGGTGGTTGTGTGATATATTGCGAATGAATGACTGCATAGACATTTCATGCAGTATAGTCGATGGTTTGCAGCGATAACCATTGCGCTTCATTGCCTTTGGCATTGGATAGGGAGTAGGTACCCATAACGGTCAGCTTCCAACTAATATCTGTCAACGCAGATCAACGAGAGATCAGCTCTACTTAGTCTCTCGACCGGGCTTGCAGGGTCCGAGATCGACTAGTAATTCTGGCTACTAACTAGCCTGCGCATTGCAATTGCTCTGTCTTTAAAGGAACGACCGTTTTCGACCCAGCGCAAACTAAGCCAGCACTCCTGCCTTGCAATGTTTTCACACTGGCGAAGGCTATTATGCATCGCCATTTGAGCATATAGACGAATGAATATGGTCGTCAATGGTTTGAGAACTCGAGAGGCTACCGTCTGGCATTGGCACCACACCACACTTCTTACACCTTCCAAACACTATACAGAAGCTCACTCTCTTCTTATGACGCGATCTGAGACGGGAATGTGCTCATGAGAGCCACCCTGGGGTCCATCCGCACCTGACAGTGGCAAAGAGTGACATCAATTAGAAGAAGAAAAATATTCGATGCGCCCAGCATTCTAGACCACTCATCCCGTTTCTTCAGGCAGCCATTTTGCTCGGCCGAAATTGCCTTTCAGCACGGAACCGCGGCCATCTCTCATCGGTTTGCCCAGCTTCACTGATTGATTGCTCTCACAAACAGCGTATCGAAAGGGAGCTAATTACGCTTGGGTCCCCGAGCTTGTGTGGGTTTTACGTAAGAGCTATGCGAGAAGCGGAGTAGGTTTCTCCGAATCGGAGACGGCGGGTTTAGACTGGACCTGATGATGATGATGATGATGATGATGGAAGGAGACTGAAGTATACGTAGCATATCTCAGTACAGTTGAATCCATGCGGATGATCTTCAAAAGAAAGCACACCTGCGTTACTATACTACACAATGACTCCAGAAGCGATATCTTAACTCTAGCCCGAACGACGCTAGAATTTTTAGCGTAAGCTGATAGTGCGAAATTACAGTGAGCAGCTGCAGGAACCGTTGCAGAACACACTAAACCATACCGGGACTAGTGGCCATACAAACACATGCCTCGCACACTACTACCATGGGCAGATTCGGAACTGGGAACTTTCACAGTTCTTTCTCGAAAAACTGTAATCTCTCTTCGCCACACCAGTTCTCCTCATGTCATGGCTCCTCCAATCCTGGACTCGGCTTGATCGCAGAAAAAGTTCTTGGTTCTTCTACCCCTGTCATTTAACTAAAGCTTGTATCAACACGAATGACTAATTCGCATGTGCAATCGCAGTTCCCATCTTACGGGCCAAGTGGAGGCCGTCTTCGGAAATTCACCATAGAGCGGCACGCGTGCGGTGGGGAGGATGGCACGCTTAGCGTCAAAAGGGAATGGTGCCAATCCGGTACCCGATGTCGTGATGGCGATTGCACACTGCGGCGACGGTGGGTAGAAAAAAAAAAGTGGTTCTCCGCACGAGGCCGATCGGTGGCAAGCTGCGCGGTTCAATCGGTTGGTCGCCTACCTGCCATCGATTGATATAATTGTCCCCCGGTGCTCCTCCCTCCAAGACATTTCCCCTCATCCCACATTTCAGCCTTTCCCCCGGACTTCCTCTGCCTGTGAGCACCTGCACAACCTTCGGCGCAAACGATGTACGACTCTTCAGTCTCCGCTGCGGAGAATAAGATTGAGCATCATGGAAGCGGTGATCCGAAGGTGCCCAACTATTATGGCGAAGAGGATGGTCCCCCGGTAAAAGGGGAGATGGAGCTTAACGTGGGTGGCCGTGGTGCCACTCAGCGTCGACTCAAAAACTACCACATCAGCATGATTGGATTCTGCGGTGGTATTGGAACTGGTCTCTTCGTTGGAGCCGGCTCTGCCTATGCGAAATCAGGGCCGGCCGGTTTGTTGTTGGCATATATTGTCGTGGGGTTTGTGCTGTGGTGTGTCATGCAAAGCATCGCCGAACTGGCGACCGTCTTTCCTACTGCAGGCTCCTTCCCCCACTGGGCTACTCGGTTCATCGATCCCGCCGTCGGTTTCTCTCTCGCCATCACTTACGGATATTGTTACACCATTGCCATTGCTTCGGAGGTCTCCGCGGCCGCGGTCGTGGTGAGCTACTGGTCAGACATAACACCGGCCGTGGTGATAACAGTCGGGTTGGCACTGATCTTGATTATCAATCTGATGAGTGTCCGTTTCTATGGCGAGAGCGAAGTCGTGACAGGTGCCATCAAGGTCTTGTGTTTCCTGGGCTTGGTGATCGTGGCCATCGTGATCACCGCAGGCGGCGGCCCGAACCACGAGACCATTGGCTTCCGCTACTGGCACAACCCTGGTCCCTGGACCAACTACAATGGCATTACAGGATCAACTGGGCACTTTCTGGGATTTTTGTCAGCCTTCGTCAACGCCTCCTTCAGTTTCGTCGGAGTCGAGACCGTCGTCATTGCCGCCGCCGAAGCTATGGACCCGCACCGCGCCATCCCCAAGGCTGCCCGTCGCGTCACCTACCGCATTGCCTTCTTCTACATCCTCGGAGCCCTGCTCATTGGAATGATTGTCGACCCCCGGACCTCTGGCCTCACCTCTGGCTCTGGCAATGCCAACAGCTCTCCATGGGTCATCGCCATCAAGCAGGCCGGCATCAGTGGTCTCCCCTCGGTTGTGAACGCCTGTGTCTTGATCTCTGCCTGGTCTGCCGGTAACTCCTACTGCTGGGTCGGCTCACGCATGATCGTAGCCATGACCACCGATCGCCAACTCCCCCAGTTTTTCGGCAAGGTCACAAAGAAAGGTGTTCCGTATGTTGCGGTGGTCGTCTCCTGGCTCTTTGGTCCTCTGGCCTATCTGAGTAAGCATCCTCTCCCAGTTCACAATCAGATCGTTCATCTAACCAAATTTCTGCTTAGGTCTCGGAAGTGGTGGTCCTTCTCAAGCCTTTACCTGGCTCCTTAACCTTAGCACGATCGCCGGCTTAATTGCTTGGGCGACTCTCAGCTTTTGTTATATTCGCTTCCATCGGGCGATGAAGGTCCAAGGCCATAGTCGCGATACCCTCCCTTGGCAGGGCCCATTCCAGCCCTACACCGCGTGGGTGGGATTCATTGGATCCACCATTATCACTCTTGTGGCTGGATTCCCTGTCTTCCTTAAGGGGAACTGGTCTACCTCGAACTTTTTCGCCTCGTATGTTGGCATTCCGATCTTCATTGTGCCAATCTTTCTCTGGAAGATCTTCAAGAAAAGCAAGGTTAGTCCCATTTAATCCCTCTTGTTGCGTGAGTAGACGCTAATAGGTTGCTTTAGTTTGTCCGCGCATCTACTCTGGATCTCTGGTCTGGCCGCCTCGTGGAGGGCGAGATCATTGTTAAAGACCATGGACCCCGGACTCCCCTCAAGCGCTTTGTTGACTGGATCTTCTAAGTACATACACATGCTGTTGTATATAGACTTGTATATACCTAGACGGTGATACCTAATAGACTTTTTTTTTCAACACTTTTTTGGCTCTATCCTAGTATACACAGTATTACTTTACTATAAATGGTATCAATTTCGCGAAGTGACTTTTGAGTTATTTGTACATATGTTGTTGTTGATGATCATTGAAACTGTTGTCGGAGCTTGGCGATGTCATGATGCGACGCTTTGCAGCACCCACCCACGAGGATCGAGCTGAAGTGACCGCCAGCACGAGCGTCATTGACAACCTCTGCAAGTTGAACTTCCCACGGACGCTATTCATTGTTAGTGCACATGCGCAACATAGAAGTTCTCAAGAAAGTCAAGTGTGAGAACTTGACGGACGCCATGACCACAGTCAAAAGCATGGAAGAGAGAGTGAGAGGGAGAGACATACCGAATCCGCGGCACCAGGTCCTTCGACCTTCTTCTCCCACACTTGGGTAGTGGTATTGTAGACCTCCCCCTGCGTGCCATCGGGATACAACACCAACGCAGGCCTCGCCTGCGCCGCCGCCTCACCCAGCACCTTCTCCACCCCCTCCCCGAACAATTTCACCAACCGCCCCAACCGATGCACCTTGGTGCAGTTCATCCCAATGCCCCAAGGCTTCGGCTCGGGCCCACTAAACGCCGCCTCCACGACCGCCTCCACCGCACTCCCATCTGGCAAGACATCCTGCCCCTCGACGGGGAAAACGCACACCACCCAGAACGGGATCCCCATCGCCTCCAACCCGGCCGCCCTCGCCGCCCGCCGCACCGCGCGCACCTCATCCAACCGCGGCACCGTCTCAAACGCCACATAGTGCACCTTGTCCTCCAACCTTTGGCCGTCATCGTGCTGCACCGCCTCCACAATCAACCGCAACCTTTCCAAATGCCAGCGAAACAAACTCTCCTCGTCATCATGCTCGGCATCATACGCCCCGCTATACTCCTGTCCGGGGATCATACACGCCCCGTACGGTCCCAGGCTCAGCGCGATCTTGGCGTTCGATCCTTTGACGGCGTCGGCCGCCACGGTCAGCGCGGTGCGGATGTACGGCGCGATCGCATCGCGCGGGATCCCGTCCGGGTGGGAGGCGGTCTTGGTGCGCGCGAACCCTTCGATGGAGACTTGATAGGTCGCCGTCAGGAGGACGTCGCTGCCGGCTTCGATGAAGGCGCGCTGGCAGGCGAGCAGGGTCGGGGGGGAGGAGATCAGGAGGTGCGAGGACCAGAGCGGGGTGGTGGTTGAGTTGAAGGTTGTCGCGTGGTGGTCTTGGAGGGTAGTGCCCAGGCCGCCGTCGAGGATATGGACTGGGATTGTCGGAGTTTGGGTTTGCGGGGGCATTTTGGTCGTGTTCTGTGGGTTTGTTGGTGTAGAGGGAGGTCGAGGTGTGGGAGGGAGGGAGGAAAGATGATGATGAGGAGAGAAGAACTTATGGAATGTGGAGGCCCCACTTGCGATTAACGCTGCGTTTAGCGGGCGGGAGATTAGTCGGGTACTGCTGCTGCAGCCCAGTGCTTGGCTTAAGGCCCTAAGCGGACATTAAAGCTGTACGCGGTCCACGGTAGGTTGTCCGCCTTCCGTCTTGAGCGGTTTCGATAACACAACACACTCTTGGAGTAGAGCTTCTATCCATCACCTATCCGGTGTTGTCCTTCTCCAAATCTCGTTGAAGATCTACAGAAGCAACGAATGGGTGGATCTCTACAGGCTCAGAGCAGCTCTGTGCCTATTCTTTTGCACAGCTGAAAGGTGCACTGCCATCAACTGCCAACGACAAGGATCACAGACCTGTGTCTCATCGCTGCCAATAGTGTGTGGTATGTTACTTGCACATGGAGGCACTTGAACCTGCCCAACTGACTACTTCCTCTCCCTAATTCTCTCGTAACTGATCTTGCAGTCAGATCTGTTGACTCATCGATGCCGCTTGCCGAAGCATTGCCTCGTAAATATGGCGCCAAATGACAAGAACTGAGACATGGAACATCCTGATTTTCAAGTCCCTCAGCCGGATGGTTTCACCAATGCGTTTGCTTGACAAACGCCTGCTGTGCCCGAGCGAAGCACCAGTCGATTTGGACAGATGCTCGCAGATCAACGCCTACTCATCCTCATCATCGTGACGACGCCGAGGCACCTTCTCGCTCTACCGCGCAGAGAATCAGAATCTTGACTTCCTTCCTGCTCATCGGTCAACGGATCATGCTATAGTGGTCATTCACTTTGCGTGGCTCAAGACGGTTTATCAACGTTCCAAGTTTGTATGAGTGTGGTACGGTAGGTCCCTTCGATCTCTCACCCAATGCCGAATATACATCGTAGTCGATCATTCCTCTGTCTTGGAAGATGCGCTATTCTTCGAAGGTCATTGCTTCTTCGACGTATACAGGTCACGTCACAGGCCAAAGCCCTTGCCTGTTTACCGCTGGTAACGAGGCTATGCCATGCCTTCGTAGTCATGGTTTCAGACAGCAAATGAAACTTGTCAAATCCATTATCCGCCGCACCAAACGAGGAGAGCAGCGAAGTGCAATGCTGACCAGCAATGTAACCATTCAGTCCAGCATTACTTGATGGCTTACAAGATGAGCAAGGACCCTCTTACTGGGATGCATTGGTTGACAGATGCTTACGAAGAATCTTTCACCTCGAAGACACGTCGATCCTCTCAACATAAAAGCCCCGCCCACTCTCAGCAAGGCTTGCCATTTCTATCAGTACTAGTATTGCATCCATTGGTCTTGGAGCTTTGAGTTTGACGCAACTTGATCGACTACTTGAGGGCGCCTGATGAAATCCTCATAGAGTGATTGAAGTATTTGCAGTGCATCATGAGTTCTTCGTTTACAACTCAATCTGACTCTCCCCAATCCTCAATTGCTTCTTCGGTGACCTGCCGGGCTCGGACTGGGTCGTCGCAGCCCTCCGTTGGAGCTTCTGAGGTCTCTGAGGAAACTTTGCCAGTCCCCCATGAGGCTCCGCATGATTCTCCCCAGTCTCTCGAAATCCCGAGGCAGCCGACTCCACCGCCTGCCTATGAGCATGAATCCACCAATACTTCGCCTCCATGTAGCCTCCCCACCAAGGTGTCAGCCGCTGCCATGGACGTCGAAAAACAACGACTCCCTGATCTTCTAGTCTACGAAGTCAGAATCTACCGTCGTCTGCTGCGTGTCCGGAATGATGTAGACGAGAAGTGGGATTCCAGGTGCACTCTCTACACGCTCACAATTCTTTGGACGTTTACGGTCTTCTTCAACCTCGCCATCTACTTTCAAAACAAGCGCGATCGTCACATCAATAACGAAGACAGCCTGCTGGATGAACGGTGCTCAAGCCAACACGACACGGCGATCGGCTTGGCTTGCATCCTGGGCCTGCTGGGAGCCGACCATTGGTATGCTCATCATTGGCTGGTTGCCGTCCTCAAGTCGATGTGGGCATTTTTGGAGGCTGGACTTTTTCTCATCTACCGCTATGGCGGCAGCTATGATCCTTATTCCGCGGGTCATCCCCCAAGCTTGTTTTGGCTGTCAACAATCTCGTTTCTGATGATGATTGTCACTATTTTTTGGTGGCCGATCGATGTGATCCTTTGGGGATCGGGTGTGTATAGCACCCCAGGTTGCATGGGTCGTATCAGGATTTGAGAAATTTCAAAGAGGCACACAGGCCGTGGGGCTTGGACGATCTGGGGAATTTGTTGCCATGGTTTGATTGTAGCTTTCATTGCTGTATGTTTCTTTTTCTTTGCTCGTGAACAAGTGATTTGAGCTGGGACAATCCTTTGATACTTGGAAATGAATGAAGTTAGTCGATTGGAAGAGATGGGGGGGTAAATTGATCAAGCCAACAAAGCAAAGCACAGATGGACAAATGAAATTCAAGTCTTCCCAATAGCACTCACAGTAGACAACTGCTTTGCGTCATGAATGCTCTTCCTCGACACAGCCTTTTCTGAATTCATTGTACGTTACCTTCGTGTTTACCTGGTACCAAAGGGCAGGTGTTGCCTGTTGAGGGCTTTCATTATCGGGCACTGTGCGACATACAAACGGGGCTTACCACAAACTTCATTGCCACTGCCTCAAACAAAGCCACACACAACGCTTTGCCAGAAAGATGACTCCTCACATATTCACCATGGGATCTTAGCCATGTCAGTCGAAATCTGGCTGGAAAGCCCATCTAAGATAAACGACTCTTTGAATGAAAATCGATCCCTCGAGTATATAAGAAACCTCTACTTCTACTACCATCCGAGAAAAATCGGCTTCTACCACCCGCACCAATCCTGTGCAGCCTTCACGAGATCTGACACTGATACTTTATTACCCAGTATCCGCAGCCTCGTGACGTGTCTACAGTACACGATGTCTTCTCAACCTCAGGAAAAGGGTGCCGATGCTCCGATCACCGCCGAAGCTCCAGATGACTTCCACGAGCAGCCGACTGAAGCTTCGGAAGACCCTCAAGGATATTCAACCACCGATATGCCCGACGAGACTTGCCCAGTTCCTGAACTTCCTTCAGCTGCCGCTCCGTCAGCCCACCTCGCTACAGCCACACGGCTACTCAGCCCGTGTCACTCCGCTCTCAGTTGAACCCATGGCCGAGGAGGACATCGAGGAGCCGCCCCCCACCGCTAGCGATAGCAATACCAGCAGCAAAAGGGACCGCCGCCGCTGCCGGTTCCGAATCAGCCGCGGGTGTCGGGGCTTCGTGTCCTGGCTTTGCAGTGGGGCGTTCTGGTTCCCGTTCTGCTTCAGCGTGTGGATACTCTCCTTCATAGCGCTCTTCGCCTACGCCCTCGGTCTCACCATCGATCGGGTTCAGGATGAGAGCCTGAAGCCCCACGACCAGTGCTACAAGAATCAGCAGATCGCCGGCTACCTCGCCGGGTTTCTGGGCTGGATCGGCGGCATCGACCAGTGGTATGCCCATCACTGGGCCCTGGCCGTCTTCAAATCGAGCTGGGTGATTTTGTTGCTGGTCAGGATTTTCTTGGCTTCTTTCGTCGAGTTTGATCCCCCCCTTAACCTCGATGACCTGGATTTCGCCTGTGCCCTTGCGGCGGTTGCGACCACGCTCTGGTGGCCGATCGATACGGTGCTTTGGTTGAGGGGGGTCTATAGTGTCCCCGGTTGTGAGGGTGGGGGTGGCTTTTAGTTACTCTCAGTCTTGAGGGGCTTGGGATCGATATGGCTTTGGGCGTGATTTGCGGTCTTGGGGTGCTATGCTCTTCTCAGGCTCCTTAGCTCCTGATTAGCCACTGTTCTAAGGAACAGTGATCTTGATTATGTTAGAACTTGACAGAATGAAAACACAACTAAAAGAAAAAACTTGAAAATGACAACCATCCTAGGACAAGATCATAATAACACTTGGGCGGGTAGCATACTATTATTATCTTTCTCTCTACTGGGTATCAATGTTGTCATGGGGAATAGTAAGTAGCAGAAATCGCCTAACCGGGATATATAGCTTTTCCTGATGCATAATCCCACCAAAGCACGGTATTGCAGCAGTGTCGTACAGTGAGGATAGTGGAAAAACACGATTGTTTAATGCTTACCAAAGAACCTGCTAAAGAGATGCATAGCAACTAGACAGGTTAGTATTTTACCGACCTGGTATAGCCTAAGACATTCTTGCCCTCTTTTGGTCTTTATTGGGTATCTAGCATAGCCTCCAAAGTTCTAACTTGCAACTAACCGAAAGGATAATTGTCCTCTTTTATCCCTTCCAAGACCGCCGGTGATATTCTCGCATGGCACCCTTTATGCTTTGAAGGCGGTTGGATGGCATGGTGCTAATACAGCCCAATAATCGCAGGTGATGGTATATTCCCTCATGCATCCCCAGCAAGTTCGCATCCTGGAGGCCTATTTCAATGGCGAAAATCTTGTGGTTAGCTCGACCAAAATGTACGACATGGAGACCGAGGATACGGAGAGCCTGGAAATTATTCCTTCGATGGTGGTTGGGTCCTCCCATTGGTGACACCAAGTCAATCAAGGAAATATCGGTTTCCTGCCAGCATTTCATTTCTTGGGATGATGCATTATGTGGGCGTTACTGGTTATTATGGTCGGAGGGCAAGCTGGGGTTTTCTTTTGGCTTTTGGTTTGCAGTGCAAGTGCGCGGTTCATGGGATGTTGCCATTTGACAAGCATCGGTCTTCTAAATCAGATCGAGCGTCCGACCTTGAGGATGCATTGCCACTCCTGGCCGTTCCTGGTAGGCGTATACCGTATCGGGCAAGCGCGGACAGAACTTGCAGAAAACCACAGAACTCTCTCTGGATTGGAATGTGATCATCCTTCCTATTCTCGGAATCTACTACATCGACCGCATCATCTCCTGCACCGGGTATTCTGCACCCTCCCCTTTTCTTTCACAGTCGTTCAAGAAAAAGGTTAGTGGTATGACGCAGCCACTGCGACCTGATACATGTCAATTGGTGAAATGGGAAAGCAGATTAAGTAAGGTAAGCAACTCGTGATACGCGTTATGTGAAGTCCCTCCCTGATCTACCGGCTCCGAACTGTGACCGAAACCTTGCAATTAAGCTAACCTTTGGCGGTTTTCCTTGGAGCATCTCATAACAGTCCCACCAGAAGAAACTTAAAAGAGGTTCTCGAGCGGTCTAGTCCGCGCTTCAGAGAAATGAGCAGCTCAGGATTCAGCAGGACTATTGTTGCCGCGAATATAATTACCATCCAGTCAGACAGCTTTTCGGCAGCGGATGGACCCTGAATTTAGACTTCGATGACGTTGATACCTTGCCAGCAGGTGTCATATGTTGATGCAGCTGCGAGAAAACAGCAATTTGAGGGCATCTTGTGCCCCTCCCCCAATGGTAACGAGTTTGCCCCTTGCGTGCCGCTTATTCGCCATGAGGAATGTGTCGCGCACTGCAGGCTACAATGTCGTCGCACCTCCGCAGAGAGCATTAGTACATATTACCTCCTCGTATCCGTGCCGAAAATGCCTTTTTTCCACAGCAGTTCGCATCGACTTGTTTTGATATCATCGTATCAAGTCCCTCAAAATGGGTTCGGAAGCTTCTCCAGGCCGGCTCCTCCACCAGGTGGTGGATGAGTTGGCAGAAACTCAGCCAGATCAGCTGTACTGCATCCACCCAGTCTCTATGAACTCGGCCGATAACTGGCGAGGTATCACCTACCAGGATCTAGCCCATGCTGTCAATCGCGTTGCGTTTTGGATTGACCAGCAGCTCGGCGATAGGGCCAAGCAGATGCGCCATGTCCTCGCCTATATAGGTGTCAACGATGTGCGATACGCAGTTTTTATATTGGCCTGCATGAAAACAGGAAACACGGTTCGTGAACGCAGGATTCCTCCCATCAATGAGAAAGCTCATTCAACATAGGCATTGCTTCTCTCCACTCGGAACTCTCATTCCGCCTTCCAGCATCTGCTCGACGCCACGGATTGCTCAGTAATGGTCGACGCCAGCAACAAGCAGCAACTGCGACAGATGCTGGACGAGGTCACAAAGAATCGCTCAAAGGGGTTCCAGAAATGGCGTATGCCGTCACTCTGGGAAGTCTTCCAAGATGCGCCAAGTGACAACTACTCCTACAAGTACGAGCACGATTTCGCCGCCGCCGAGGATATATCCCCAGTGATCTTACATAGCTCTGGAACAACGGGGAAACCCAAGCCTATAAATATAACACATGGTTATTTCGCCACTCTTGAGAATATTCGGACCATCCCGGTGCCAGAGGGACGACAGCTCGCCCAAGCTCATGTGCGAGCAAACGGGAGACTACGGTTTCACTATGGTCCTTTGTTTCATTTCGTCGGCCTGGTCTGCATCACAGAGTGTATTTATCTCGAGACATCATTCGTTCTTGCACCTGACCGTCCGTTGGACCCTGATCTACTTGCGCAGATCATGTCCGCTCATCATCCCAAATGGACATTGGTAGCTGCACCTGTCATCGAGGACCTGGGGAAACAAGAGAGCGGCCGGAAAGCGTTTTCGCAATTCGAGGACGTGGCCTTTGGCGGAGCACCCATGTCACAATCCGCCGGGGACCAATTGTCGTCGCTTGCACGTCTACAGACTGTGCTGGGGAGCACCGAGACGGGCTGGACGCCCGCTTTGCTCTGCGAGGATCCAGCCGATTGGTGTTATCTAGAATGGGTTCCCGCCTTTGGGGTGCGGATGGACGAAGTCGAGAATGGGGTCTTTGAATTAGTGATTCCGAGGCCGGAGTCACGCAAGTATCACGCAATCTTCTATTCCTATCCGGATCTATCTGAGTACCGTACGGGCGACCTTTTCACTCCTCATCCGTCGAAATCTGGTCTTTGGCGTTTTAGCGGCAGAGGCGATGATATCAATGTCATGAGCAACGGGGAGAAGTTCAATCCCATCGAAGCTGAGAAGATCCTCGAGAGACACCAACTGATCAGCCGCGCGGCGATCTTTGGCCAGGATCGCCCTCAAGCCGCATTGCTTCTGGAACCCGAGTGGGATAACCTTCCCGAGGACTGGACCGAGGAATGGCTTCGACAGCAGCTTGGGTCACTTTTGGATGAGGCTAATGAAGCCCTCCCGGCTTATGCACGTATTTTCGACACCCACATAGCTTTTACGTCTCCCGATAACCCTTTCGCTCGGTCCCCAAAGGGATCCTTGCGCCGTCGCGAGATTGCCAACGATTACAAGTCCGTCCTGGACTCCTTGTATGACTCTGGAGACTCTGAAGATTCTGACGTGCACGATGCCGATGTTGGTGCATATCCTGAGGGCTCGGATGGAGACGCATTCAAGGAATGGCTCCTACGAGTATTCTCCCAACGACTCCGTTTGAAGGATGTTGGCGAAACTGATGATCTAGTCGATAGCGGGATCGACTCACTGCAGGTGACTGAATTGTCGAGGATGTTGCAGCATGCTTCGAAGAAACTGCACCCTTCCGGGAAACCTATGAGTTGGTCAAGCAATGATATCTACCGAGCAGGCTCCATCCAAGGTCTTGCCGACAGACTTAGTCGACATGGTGATGAGTCCAGCAAAAAGAGCTCAGATGCCCAGTGGACGCGAACCGATCGGCTTGTCCATTCTATCTGGGATCACTCTCGGCATCTTGGCCACGGCGGTACCACGGTAGTGCTAACAGGCTCGACGGGCGATCTCGGTAGTCGCCTGCTCCATCAGTTGTTGCAAATCCCGTCGGTTGCAGATGTATATTGCCTCAACCGTAGCGCCGATGCAGCTGACCGCCAAGTGAATAGCTTCCAGGAAAGGGACCTGTCAGATGGGTGGATCACAGAAACCTCACGAGTTCACTTCTGGCAGGTCAGCCTAGGCAATGACATGCTGGGGCTAGCACCTGCTCAGTATCGTCAGCTGCGGGACACAGCGGATGTCTATATTCACAACGCCTGGCCAGTTGATTTCCATAAACCTTTGAAGGCCTTCGAAAACCCTATGCTCAAGGGACTGCGACGCCTTTTGGGTATGGTTGAGGAGTCCCCTCGTCAGGCTAACTTGCACTACATGTCATATATTTCGACGGTCGGGGCATGGCAAGCATCACATGGATCAACAATTCCTGAAACAGTGCATGGGGCCTCCGTGGTGCAAGAACTGGGATACGCTGAGTCAAAGTTCGTGGCCGAGTCCCTGTGCGAAATTGCAGCCCAGCGCAGCAACCTTCCTATCAGCATTCACCGCATCGGTCAGTTGGGCGGTCCCTCATCTCCCAGAGGAGGGATGTGGAACCCGCGGGAATGGTTTCCGTCGATGGTCCGCTCGTCAATTACCATCGGCAAGGTCCCAGATGCTTTGGGAGCAATGAAGGTTAATTGGATCCCGATTGTAAGTTCTTGAGCTTTCGAGCGACACATCTTGGCATGTCTTTGAACAAGATTCGACGGTTGCTGACATTTCAGTATACAGGACCTAGCGGCTCAAGCTATTGTGCAGATAGTCCAACGCCGCCACGAGGAGCAGAATCTTACCGGGCTCAAGGTGTACCACATTGTCAACCCGGAGTCAAAAGATTGGGACTTGTTCGCTCCCCGGGTGGCTAGAGCGTGCAAAGCCGAGATAGTTCCGCTTGAAGAATGGATCAATGATTTGCAACATATCTCGGATGATGCAAGTCGCGAACGTCTCGAAAGTCTGCCGGCTGCTCCATTGCTGGGGTTCTTCAAGAGTCTACTTGATCAGCAAGGTGCCAATGCCGCACCTCTTGAAACGACAAACGCCATTGCCCATAGTCAGATAATGGGCAAGATTGGGCCTGTCGATCTCGAGCTGTTTGAGACTTGGCTGCAACAGTGGAAAGAACGTTGGCTTCCAGAGCTTGATGTATGAGCAGAGATGTTGTAGATTTAGGGTAGTCCAGGATAGGTTGACTGATGTTTTGATTGTAACACAATTTCTCGCGTTGTATCTAAGGCAAGCCGGTAGTCGTCAGCTTGCCCGGTTTGCACCACTAGGATGCCTGAGACAGAATATGTGTCATCTCCGCAGCGGGTAAATGTGATTGACAGGGCACTGCCGATGGTCCCCGAGTCGAAAGGTAATGAGTGACAGAATCCAGACCAGTCGACTGGAACCTGGCGTTTCATCCAGAGACATGTGTCTGGCGCGCGGCTTCCGCCCCCAACTGCGCTAATGTCCGTTATCACATTGGGGATGACAATGGGTAGCACATCGCGTTGCCAAACGCCGCAGAGGGATTTTTTGCACTTAGTTCATGGTCGACCTTCCCACTCCTCTCAAATGACACCCAATGTCCACCAGAAACCTACAACACTGGGCGCCACAAGGGATACTTTCTTACCCATACGCATCAAGCAGGTTTGCCGTGCAAGCGGTGTGTGGCTTTGGCTCCGAGCCCGCGGCCCGAGGTGTGCACACAGCCACACGTTAGAGATGCGAGCCGATCCTATCTCCTTTCCCAAATTGGGGGCGAAAAAATGGCCGAACTCGCGATATTTGCCTCGAACGGGGTCACTTTGGGTTCATTATCATTAACTTATGTCCCCGAGACTCACCTCAATCAAATTACTCTGGACTAGAGAGCTCGGGGTCACCCGCAACGGTACATTGTGAGGGTTTGTTTCAGCAAGGTTCAGCCAATGATCGCGTAAGCCGGGGGGGAAATGTTTCTGCCTCCAGAGGACCCAGTCACCTAGAGGGGAAATAATGCAAGGGCTCATTCGGTCATGTTGATCCGGGGTTCGATTTTTGGGGGGGGGGGGGAGAATTCTCGAATCGTTCCACCAGGAATCAGGAACCACCCAGCCACAGACAGGATTAGGCGGCACCATTCTTGCTAAGAATAGCACGTTCATCCGTTGCACGACGTCCACGGGGATTTCACTGACGCGGTGACGCCTCCCCCAAGAAATCCCAGCGAAAAGCTTTTCCACGGAAGCTTGACGGGGGGGATTCTGCCTCGATAGTGGTTCTTGGCATTGCCCGGCGGAAAAGCCCGGGCGGGAAAACGATTACGTACTGTACACGGCTATGGGCGAGAAATCGAGGCTGCCTGATTTTTTCTGTTTTCCTGCAGTCGCCCTCGTTGATCCGAAGAAGGGGGTTGGCGATCTTGGCGGTTGAGGGGAGTGGAGTTTGGAAGGGTGGACTGCGAATCGGGTTGAGGTTTGGCGGGAGGAGGGAGGGAGGGATTGATCGGCTGCTGCTGTTGCTCTGCTCTGCTGGGGTGAGGGTGAAGGGGAGGGGGAGATGGTCAAGTGGGTGATATGTGTGGGGGTTAGTTATCATTTGGTGCTAGCGATAGCTGCATGGCTGTACGCGCTTGGATACCACCGGTGTGTCCGGAGCCAGCGATTCTAAGTTTAGAGAGAGAGAGAGAGAGAAGACTGCATTGCTGGGTAAGTGATTCTGTACGTGCAGTGGTAAAAGTAAGTGCTGCTGCCCCACCTATAGAAACGCAAGCGCGGCAGGGCTGAGCCGCTGACGTGGAGCATCTGACTGGCTGTTCTGGTACAATACTGTTACCGTACTGTATGCTCAACCACTGCACTGCACCCTAGGGCGCCCCAGGAAATGGGTCGAACCCCTGACCCATTATTGAAACCAAACCAAACTTAGTAAACTACTGTGTAAGCAGATCCCCATTGACAACTGCCCAGTGAGTGAACCTTGAAAGACTCTCCAACATAAATACCCTTGCAGTGCCCGTGTCAGCTTATCCCCGTCTCGTCTCACATCCCTCTCTCTCAGTCTTTATCTTCATAGACTAAAATACAAACAACCATACCTTACTCGCCTCCACCACACCTACAATCGCATAACCTACTTACCAAAGATCAAAATGTTCAACCTCTTCACCTCCAACAAGCAATCCACCCCCGCCGACGGCGCACCCACCTGGAACCCCAACACGGCCACCATGATGACCACGACCATGCAGCAACCCTCGAGCCCCCAGGCCCCGTCCACCGAGCGCGTCGTCACCGAGCAGCCCGTGCGTTGTCCTTACCCTTGCTTACACCTATTCCTCTTTCCCCCCGCAGCCCATGTTCCCCTAAAAGCACAAACTAATATCTGGCTCGCAGTCCACCCAAGAACAAATGCAGATGAACCTCCGCGGTGGCGGCGGCGGCGGCGTCTGCTGTGGCGTGTATGTTCTCCCCAGCCACTATTCTAGCGGATAAGAAAGCTAACGGGCTGAAAATAGTTGCGCGGGGTTGTTGTGCTTTGAGTGCTGTGAGGAGTGTTGCTAGACCTGGTCTTTTCCTTGGGCTCGATTTGCATGGGGATGACGGGAAGAGCGATGAGAGGTCGTCTCCGATGTGGGGATGGGACGATACTTGATGCGTGCGGTGGTCGATGATCGATGAGATATACGGTTGTTGGTTGATGGGCATGCGCAGGCGGAGATCGATTCGATTCTGGTCTTCGAGTTGCCGCTGGTGTACAGGTGCTGTTGTTGCCTGTTGTGTTGATGTTGATGTTTATACCCCCACCTTTTTTTTTTTTTCTGGATACGTTCTACATGGTTATGAGAGATATTTTTATGCAAACTTTTACTTTTATGTGGCTTTTCGCTCGGAGGGAGGTTTATTGGTTTTTTCCGCGGGTCAGTACTGCGATATGCTGTGCGGTAGATATGCGGAGACAGCGTAGAGCAAATAGATGTTTTCTTGCTGAGATGATGGAATATCGAAAGACGAAGGAAAGAAGAATGAACCAATTTCGGAATGATCAGATGGAAGACGGACTGCAAATGAAACACAGAGTACTATTTTGTAAGTGCATGAGGGTGGAAAAGGAAATTCAAGACCAAGTGGAAATCACAAATGAGAAACACTTAGCGCAAAGTGTCAATTCAAGACGCATCTCTCCCTCCGAGTGCCAGCGTCCTGAAAATCAACAATAGATAACCACGAACCCGTTGTGATCACCAGACAGGGCTTCTAAAAGTGTAGCTCATATCGATTCCGGCAAGAGTGGTCTCGTTGTCCGGCTCGTACAGCGGTTCCACGTTGCCGGCTTCATACTTGATAGTGCCATCCTGGAGCGTGCCGGCGACGCGGACCACCCCGCCGGTCAACTGATCCAGAACCTGGTGGTAGGCGGTCCCGGAGGCCACGCTGCAGCGATTGCTCCCGGTCTCCATGTGCGCGACCAGGTCCGACGAGCGTTTGAAGTTGCGGAAGCATCTGGGGCATCTGTTTGTACGGAAGTGGTTAGTCTTGTACGAGGCAATGAAAGGGCATGGAGAAAGATAAGGTCGCACCCCAGTGGTTTCCTATCGCGCATCTCCTCGATGATATGCGTCTCGAAATCCTCCACCCGCTTGTAGCTCACGCGGCAGTGGCAGACGTAGCGCGTCCGACACATGTTCAGGAACTTGCTCGAGTCCCAGCCCGGGGTGATCTCGCGGAGGATCTCCCCGGCCGAGGCGACCGGCTTGCCGAAGAGGCTCCACTCCATTGTCTGGTCGTGCTCGAGCTCGGTGGCTGTGGGGAGCGGGACGAGCGCACTGTCGCTGACGTCGGGGTCCGCGTCGTTCAGCGAGAGTCGCGACATCGCGGTCGCCATGCTCTTCTCGGTCATGTTGGAGGGGGAGGGGGGGATACCCTGTTGCTGCTGCTGATGCAGCAGGCAGGGAGAGTTCATCACCGACGTTTTTGCACTGGGGCTGGGATTGGTGCTGGTGGGTGAATTCGCGTCGGGGGTTTTGTTTTCTGGACTTCTTCTGGGGCTGACGGGAGATTTCAGCGGAGTTCCATCTAGCATGACACCACCGTCGTCGTTGTCGAGATCCTCGGGCCGGATGGGCCGGTCACCGTCCAGGATCTCGGCGATCGCCAGACGGGTTTCCTGCTGCTGAAGCAGGCGAGCCCTCGGGATTCTGCGACATCCGTTGCTCTCGATGTGCTGCATCAGGGCGCTGGCAGATTTGAAACTCATGGTGCAGCCGCGGCAGTCGATGGTCTGCTCTGCTCGATGGTTCTGTCGCCAATCAAGATTTGTGTCAGTTCTTAAGCTGGTTCATTCTCGCTCTGTTTTAGCAGCCAGGAAGAAAGTATTTCTGGTCACTTACCTGACGAATGTGGACGTCCCGGCCACCCGAGCTGCGGAATTCCAGGCCGCAGACGGGGCACACGATGTGCTTGACGCTAGTGATTTTGTGGAGAAGCAAGCGTTCTTCATCCGGGAAATCTTCGTCGCACCGCTCGCAGTACTCGTGCTCAGTGATCTTGTGAATGTCCATGTCTCTTTTGCTGGGGAAGTGTTTGCCGCACTTGGCGTACGTGCAGGAGACTCTGATGGGTTTGGGAGGTTTTGTGCTCGAGGAGGTCGCCGGGGTCTCGACTTTTGCAGAAGGTTGTGTGGTAGGAGGTTGTGTGGAGGCAGGTTCGCCGATAGGACGACTGGTGGGATCACGGCCTCTGGTGATAGGGCCTGCAGCTGGGCGACCTATTGCGGTGGTTGGTCCTGCAGCAGGAGGCTTTGCGCGAGAGGGTTCTGGGACAAAGCGGCGAGGAGTCAAGGGCTTGGTAACATTCGACCTTTCGCCGGGTTTCGCTGCAACTGAAGGACCTGCACGAGATGACTCAGCCCCTGATCAGTTTGTATGCAAAGAACCCGACTTACTGGGCTTTCCACCAGGCTTCACTACGGGAGAAGGACCAGCGCGAGGGCCACCTTTAGTGGGACGGCCATCATCAGGGGCCCCTGTACGAGAAGGTCCTGTAGTAACACGGCCTGCATTGACGGGGCCTGGTCCCGAGCGAGTGACACCATAGCGGCTTGTGTTGGCGCTGGTCACCTTGGAAGGACCTGCCTGGTGGCCTGGACGAGCGGACATTCTGGATGAATTCTGAATAGTTCAATGGGTTCTAAAGAAAAGGAAGATAGGAATGTAAGCCACAATGGCCGTGGAGAAGTAGTTGAGGGCTTAAGTGAGATCTTCAATGTCACTGTTTGAGAAGATAAGAAGGGGAAGAATTGTGATAGATGAAAAGAACGAGGCAGCCGAAGGGATTAGGATAGAAGGTTGCGAGAGTTGGAAGGTGAGTCAGTCAATGGGGTGAATGCGCGAGGATTGCGTGTTATAGAGACCATCCTCACTTCACTATGAAACCCGCCCAATCTGGCGGGTGAAGTAGGTGTCATCCAACATCAACTGTGAATTCTTACTTTGCGCATTACCACTACACATGGGAATGAAATTCATGCACAGGAACAGACGAACAATTGTACCTCCTTCAAATATGATTTACATGCATTTCGATTACTACCACCTCCCAAAGCTCACACAATCATACCTAGAACCGCGAGAAAGGCAACCTGTCGTAGTTTCAGTTAGCAAGTCTCATGCAAGAATTAAACAACCCTGTTAACAAACCATTTCCCTCTCAGAGTGATAACAGCCCAGTTGTTTCCAGCCTCATCCGTCTCCTTCTCCACCTTAGTCGAGAACGAGATGGCACTCATAATGCCGTCCCCGAACTTCTCATTCAGAACAGCCTTGTACGCGTACCCGTAGTTCTGCACGATCTCATACAATCGGTAGATCAGCGGCTCCTTGGGCGGCATTTCGACCGAGCGGCCGCGATCCGGGAAGCCACTGAGCTGCTCTTCCAGAAGGTCGCGGGGAATGTCGAGGAGGGAGGACAGGTTGTCGATGTCTTCGGGGGATGCCTTGGCCTGTCCGTAGAAAAGGGCGGCCGCGGCAACCTCGTTGCGACCGATGTGCTCGGCGATCTGCTCGAAGCTCAGCTTCTTCGATGCCTTGGCCTTGAACAGCGTCTCGGAGGCGGAGGGGAGGTAGG
Source organism: Aspergillus floridensis (assembly GCA_012184565.1). Classification (NCBI taxonomy): domain Eukaryota; kingdom Fungi; phylum Ascomycota; class Eurotiomycetes; order Eurotiales; family Aspergillaceae; genus Aspergillus; species Aspergillus floridensis. Next base: position 160,679 of record WOUI01000005.1, read on the forward strand.
GGTGTTGGGAAACCTGGTGATGCGCTGCTGATTAGTACGTGCGGAAATAACTTCCCTGATACAACGTCATCGACGTCGTGGGTTTTGTCCGGGGCAACTTACGTCGAGGGTTGCGAGAGACATTGTGATGTTGGTTTGATGTTACAATCGAATAGATGATGTTCTTTGGGGATAGGTCTCAGAGAGTCAATGGTAGCAGCGCAGGATTAGACAATAAGTGGTCAAGATATGGGCCGATGTCATTCTTAAATAATTGTTGCTGCTCTGGTTTCTCCAACTGCGGTGCGGGGTCCGTCTGCTGCGGGGGCCTGTCAGTGAGGGGCAGCGCTTGCTGCCATCCAAGGACGAACTTTAGGTTTAGACACAACATGACAGCGAAGATCTTATCTACGCGGTAATTATATCTGGGCTTTCTGTCGCGGCTAGCCATTCTCAAGATCGCGGTCTCCGGTTCTCCCTTTCTGAGGCGTCTGACTTGAAGTACACCTGAAGAGATTCTCGACAGCTTTCGCTGTTCTATCTCGGTGCGGGGTTGCTCTCCATTCGACGATACCGAGGTGCAATCAAAACAATGACGCCATCCTCAATAAGTTACCCTTTGCATAATCTCGCTCTGTCAGAATTCGCAAAATCTGATTATTTTGTGTTCCAATTCACTCATATCTAGTCTTCTCAACTAGACCATTGGGATCTCGATGAACGTTTATAAAAATACATATATTTTGCACAATCTTCCACAATAAGACCCAGACAAAGTACTTCTAACAATGCCCCAAGCCCCGGATATGACCGGAAACTCCTTTACAGTGAACTTGACCACGGAAACAAAACTCTTTCATGTTGCAAGTCCCTTCTATCGGGAATGAAATACTAGACATACTGAGACAAGCTTCAAGAATCTGGTTGGATCATTCTTCTGGCATATATTTCCTCAATGCACAACGAATGACTTTTCCTGCTCAATACAACCCCCAGAAGGCAGACACGATTTCTCCTGCTTATCCCAGTAGGATTTAGTGCTGCTAGTCCTGGCTTAAATAGCAGCATTCGCACACGGGCCTGGTCGCAAACGAGTCCCCAATGCTCAGCGAATGCTGACCAAGACACTGAATGCAATGTCATTCCACGCAGGATTCTTTCCCTGCTAGAATCGACGAACAATCTGTCTAACTTACCGCCCTCGAAGGGTCCTCATCGCGAAAGCTTTGCGAAGTTCGAGAAACATTTGGCGCTAAAAAAGAAGTGGATCCGACCGCGGAAAGCTGGTTGTTGTCCGACTTGCAATGGTCGGATAGTCGCGGATTTCACAGCGTCAAAACCTCTAGCAAAGCACAGCTAAGATTTTTGAGCAGCTGTGTTCGACCGGCTTGAGTCATTTGTATATTCCCGTTTTATGGAGTATATGACCACATATGTTGTTGTCGTTATAGCGATGTAAGTGGATCATGTCTCAGGATTGGCGACAACAAGCCCGCGTTATTCCCGTGTGCCAAGATCGCCCAAGACTTGAGCGTTCTAGCTCAACATCTTAGTGCTCTCAGCGTAAATGTTGAATGGGCTTGCGCGATGCAATGCTCGGGATGAACGATGCGGTGTGGCAGAGCCACATAAGCCACAGTCAACAGAGGGGCTGGAATCACCGTATCATGCGTCATCAGAGGCTGTCAGGTAAAGGTCCGTACGGGTGTTGTTTCAAGCTAACTGGGGATTCCCCGCCATGATTGCCGGCACAGCCACACTGCAGCGATCTAGAAAGGCGATGGTGCATCGCCCCCCGCCCTGCAAGGCAACACTCGATGTCGATGGTTAAGATAGGATGGCAGTAGAAAGAAGTGCAAGTTAGATAGTGTTGACAAATAACCCCCATGGCGAGCAGAGAACATTTGCACCAGTGACTACTACCACCCGACAGTGGCCGAGCAGAAGGAAACACAAACAAACCAACAACCCAGACGGAAGCCTAGAAAGTGGATAAGCTGGACTGGCGGGGCCGGTCTTACCGTCGTGGTTTAGCCCCGTATTCCCCTAAACCGTATTCCTCTTGCCTCAGATGATCCCCTCCCCCACCCTCCGTGAGACTACATAATAATAACAACTATCCGTTCCCTCTCGTGGCGGTCAGCATCCTTTCTCTTTTTTTTCTTTCTTTTTTTGGTCTATTGTTACACCATCTACCCTCTCCTCATATCCAAGTTCAACAGTCGTCCCCATGTCCCACCGTGAGGAAGACCTGGCCTACGGCCACTACTACGGCGACTCAGCGCGGAGCACATCCGGCGATACCGCGAGGGGAATTGTCGGCGACACTTTCCAGAAGTTGAAGGAAACCTACAAGAGCCATCAGCAGCAGCAGGGCAGTACCAGCAACACGCAGCAGGTAAAACTGGAATCTCAGGCACGGTACCATTTTCAACGTACCTTAACTGACCACGGAGTTATCTACCCCAGAGCCAGAGCCAGTACCACCAAACCCAGTCTCAGACCCAAGGTTCCGCCCAGCAATACCCGCCGTCGTACGGAAACACCAGCCCGCAACAGTACCAGCACCAGCAGTCCACCTATCATCAGCAAACCCAGAAACCCCAGAAGCAGGACAAGCTCTCCGGATTGTTCGGAAAACTGGAGAACCTCGGAAATGAGTTCGCACAGAAGATCGGAACTGCCTTGGACCCCCAGGCTTATGAGCAGTATGGATCGACCAAACCACAGACACAGAACCGCTTTGGCAGTTTTGCACCAGAACGTCAGGGCAACGAAGTCAAATGGCATGTTGATGGATGTGCCTACTTCTATGCTGTCTCCAAGGCCTTGGAGAGTGCGAAGGAGTATATTTGGATTTTGGATTGTAAGCTTTTGGAAGTGCCAGTCGTGAGGTGATGGACAATTTGACTGACGTGAAAACCAGGGTGGTTGTCGCCAGAACTTTACCTGAGACGTCCTCCGGCGAAGAACGAGCAGTATCGACTGGATCGAATGCTGTTGGCTGCTGCGCAGCGAGGCGTTCGCGTCAACATCATTGTTTATAAGGAGGTGACTCAGGCATTGACACGTATGTTCAAAAAGGGTACCGTACGCTACTGCGATATAGCTGATCCAAAGCACAGTTTCCTCCCACCACACAAAGCACCACCTGGAGGACCTCCATCAGAACATCGCTGTGTTCCGTCACCCTGACCATCTTCCTGATCGTCAGGAGCTGGAAGCGTCTATCGCATCTTCCCTTCAGAACCTGTCCTTAGATGCAGGCAATCTGGCTAAGATGTCCGCTGATACCATCAAGGGAATCTACGGTATGCACGAAGATGTCATCCTTTACTGGGCCCACCACGAGAAGCTTTGCCTTATTGATGGTCGCGTGGCATTCATGGGTGGCTTGGATATGTGCTTCGGTCGTTGGGACACTAATCAGCACGCGCTCGCCGATGTTCATGGCCAGGACCTGAACGAAATCGTTTTCCCTGGTCAGGATTACAACAACGCTAGAGTGCTTGATTTCCAGGATGTAGCCAACTGGGAGAAGAACCAGTTGGATCGGAAGAAGACATCCCGCATGGGATGGTCAGACATCTCAGTCAGCTTGCACGGACAGGTGGTCGAAGATCTGAGACGGCACTTTGTCGAGCGATGGAACTTCATCTATGACCTCAAGTACTACTCGCGCAACAATGCTAGATACACAAAACTGAACTTGTACGGGCGCCCTACCTCTTCTATCGGCCCCCAGCAAGGTCAGCAGCAGGGTCAGCAGCAAGGTCAGCAGCAGGGTCAGCAGCAGGGTCAGCAGCAGGGCCAACAACAGCGGCCAACCCATCAGCCTGCAGCGCCAAACCAGGGACCTTCCACTCCCAGCTGGCAGCAGACATTCACAGCCCAGCCCGGCGCTCTTCCGGCCAGCCCAAACCCTTCCACTCCCAGCTGGCAACAACAGGCCGCATCTCCTCAGCCTGCGGCACAATCTAGCAATGCTCAACCATCGAGCGCCGGCAACCAGGCGACCCCTAGCTGGCAGCAACAAGCTCATCAGCAGCAAAGCCCTCAGCAGACTGCTTCCTATGGTAATAGCGCTCAGACTGCCACTCAAAGCACCCCTAGTTGGCAGCAGCAGCAGCCCACATCTCCTCAGCCTGCTGCTCATTCTGGCAATATCCAGCATACTCAAAGCTGGCAGCAACAGCCCGAGTCTCATCAAAGTGGATATCAGGCTACCTCGCCCCACCCCAGCTCTCAGGCAGATTCCAGCTGGCAGCAACAGGCTCCGCCCGCATACACACCAAACCAGGCATATACGCCAAGTCACGATGAGAAGCACCACTATACCTACACTGGTGACTCGTTCCCTCCGCCTCCCCCTGGGCCTCCTTCGAGCCAGGGAACTACATCAGCCCAGCAGAGTAGCTATGGCCAGTCTCAGGATCAAACATACTCTCACCAGCAGACCTACACGCAACCTCAAGGTCAAGCGTACTCTCAACAGCAGACTACCACTCAGCCTCAGAGTCAGCAAACCTACACACAATCTCAGGGTCAAGCATACACTCAGCAGACCCCCACCCAGCCTCAGAGTCAAGCGTACCCTCACCAACAGGGCCAGCCTCAATCTCAATACCAGTCATATTCTCCGAGCCAAGGTCAAAATCAGGCTTACCCGCCTCCCCCTACTCAAGAGGGTCAACACTCGCAAACCCGCGGTCTCCATGACTACCACAGCGGGGGTCATGCATACGGAGACTCCGAGAGAGGCTTCAACTTCCGTGGTATCAAGGAGAACATCACAGATTACAGCAATGTTCTTCGTGGTGAACTGGCTGGCCAAATCCATCATTATCAGGATCGTATGAATTATCGCCAAGGTGCTCAGCCGCGCGGCAACATGGTTTGTCAGATCGTACGCAGTGCTTCCAAGTGGAGCAACGGAACGCCCACCGAGCATTCCATCGCCGACGCGTACGCAGCTATCATCCGTAACAGTCAGCACTTCGTTTACATCGAAAACCAGTTCTTCATTACTGCAACTGGTGATGCCCAGAAGCCCGTTCAGAACAAGATTGGAGCTGCGATTGTTGAACGTATTCTTCGTGCTGCACGAGCGGGCGAGAAGTACAAGATTGTTGTTGTCCTCCCATCCGTTCCGTGCTTTGCGGGAGACCTGAGCGACGAATCCACTCTGGGCACTCGGGCCATCATGGAGTTCCAGTACAACTGCATCAACCGTGGAGGCAGTAGTATCATGGAGCTGATTGCCAAAGAAGGATATAACCCGATGGATTACATCCGATTCTACAACCTGCGCAACTACGACCGAATCAATGTCAGCGGCCCGTTGCTTCAGGCGGAGAACATAAGTGGTGTGAACTACGAGGAAGCCCGCAAGGAGCACGACCTGACCACAGCTGGCCCGGGTGGCTATGGACCGGGTGCTCCTCGTGCGGCCTTTGACACCACCGCCCCTTACCAGCAGTACCAGCAGGCTGCTCAACAGGTCTCTAGCACTAAGTCCGCCCCTGGTCGGTGGGACAGCGTCAGCGAATGTTACATGTTGAATGGTACAGATATCCGCAACGTGCCGTGGGAAGGTCCTGCCGAGGCTGAAATCGACGCATTTGTCACCGAAGAACTTTACATACATTCTAAGGTAAGTGTTAGTTATGATTGTGTGAACGCCAAAGTTGACGGAAGCATAGGTTATGATTGCCGACGATCGGGTTGCTATCATTGGATCTGCCAACTTGAACGATCGCTCCCAGCTGGGTGATCACGACTCTGAGATTGCGATCGTGATTGAAGACTACACTCCTATCCAGTCCCGCATGAACGGTCAGCCATGGAGCGCGAGTCGATTTGCCGCTTCTCTCCGCAGATACCTCTTCCGTAAGCACCTTGGTCTCTTGCCACCGCAGGATCCAGAACGTCCCGATGCCAACTTCGAGCCTGTGGGTGTACCAAACACATTCGATGCCGAGTCTCCAGAAAGCCAGATTGTGGCCGACCCCTTGGCGGACACAATGCATAGCATGTGGAACACTCGGGCCAGAACGAACACTGAGGTGTTCCGGAAGGTCTTTCACTCGGTTCCTGATGACCAAGTCCGGAACTGGGCCACATACAAGGAATTCTATGGATACTACTTCCACAACGCAGACAAGCAGGCATATGGCAAGGACGACTCCCAGCCTGCTCGGTACGAATACGGACATGTGGTACGGGATGACTTCCCTCCGGGCCCTGAGGGTGTCAAGCAGGTGAAAGAACTGCTCAGTCAGGTCAAGGGAACACTGGTCGAAATGCCTTTGATGTTCCTGATCGAGGAGGATGTTGCCAAGGAAGGGCTGACACTGAACGAATTGACGGAGCCTATCTACACCTGAAGGAGTAATCTAGTTCAATGTCTTTTGGTTCTGTTTTAGCAGCAATGAAATTGGATGTTTCTTTATTACTTTCTGTTTTGTGGACCGACCCAAAGTTGTAAGCCAGTGGTGGTTAGTATTGTTGTTGAAGAACAATAGGAAGGGATGGATGATGATTCGGTGCCGTCCCGGGCTTCCTCCACGCGTGGCACTTCTAAGCTCAACCCCACGAGGATGCCACAATCATGATGATCTATGATCCATGTCAGATTCAGTCTTGGTCTATGTTCTTCGAAGGCACATTCATATGGATGCATACAATTGACTGCTCCAGACTCGCCCAGGCACATCCACTACCGTTTCAAGACAACCACAACCCTCGCTGGCTTCGTGACCCATCATTCAACACGTCGAACCAAAGGAAGAACGAGGTGCAGCCTCAGTTCCAGTACCGAAAAGCCAGAGCGCCCCTTATCACGATTCTAGATACCGAAACCGACCTGTTATTGGACCATTGTTAGAACAATATGAAGATCGAATCCCTGTCCTACCAGACATCCTCAACGATCTCAAACCATACATCCCAGTCGCCCCCATACCGTTCTTTCTACCTCATCCCCATGTGATTCCTCCATGAAAGCCTTCTCGAACGCCATGTTGAAGTTTACCGACAGGAAGAAAGAAAGTATCATAGAAACGATACTGACTCTCTCGCCCTAGGCTGTCCTTTCATTCGTACCTGCCGAGACCGTCCCCATACTTCCTCGACTGCCATTGGCCTCTTGTTGAATATCAAAGATGGAGTACATGTTCTCATTCACGAATGCTATGGATTGATATCTGCCAGAAAGCTATATAAACCTCTTCGAATCCTCTCGAGGATTACTCCTTTTTCTCTCCATCCGCAAGTTTTATTACAAGCAAAACAAAAACAAATTCGATCTTTCGATCATCACTTCAATCATTCAAAATGGCCCCCGTCGAGATTGTCAAGGAATCCACCACCCGCGGTATGTTCTCTCTTACATGAGATGTCTTGCCATAACCCTTGCGCTCCTGGTCCTTTCTATCATCTCATGTACTGAGATTCAGAACGTTGGCTAATATCAAGTATAGGCGCCTCCCCCGGCGGCGGCTGCACTGTCATGTAAATGACTCCCCTGAGATAGCCTGGAGCTTCCTCTCACTTTCCACGTGAACGCAACAATCTATCCTTTCGGTCCATAATCAATAAACCAATATCTCTCAGCTTTCGTCCATCTCGAATAAGGAATTCTCCTTCCCAACCCGCAACATGACTTATCTCATACACATACACGCTATATATCTTGATTCATCATAAACTCCAATGCCTCGACTCACGCTACTTTCGCCGTCCCCGAACACTCCTGACCCGCGATAAAACACCAAAAACAACAGCCGGTCCTGGTGCCGTTGCGCCTAAACGGGGTTCAGGTCTAGTGGAGGGCAAAAGTTGATCTCCCTGATGTTCCAGTCACGACGTCGGTCCCCGCCTTCTTGCTGAGAAGGTGTGGGACTCTGGAACAGAACTTTGGGGGTTCAATCACCATCTTATCCGGATTCCATTCTTTCGCTTTTTTCTTTTCAGCTCCGCCTCGGAGGTTCTTTATTCGAGAAATGATATACTACGCTTGCGTGTGTCTTGGACGAGATATGGGAGACCTTCTTTGGGCTGGAAGGCTTTAGATTAGGAAAGGGAATTGGGAAGATTTGGGTTCTTGTTTTGTCTAGAGTCGTGTTGCGGTCTCTTTTCTGTTTTGGTTGGTCTAAACTCTCTTGGAAAACCCTCTCTGAATTGGATAGGATGTGCGTGGGTTGAGCTTTTTGGTTTTTATATATAAATTAATGATGAGTGAGTTTGGTTGGATATAGTCTCTCTGAATATATGCTGGCTGGCTCACTTGAATTATTCTTGAGATTAGATCGGGTTGTAAAGGCCGTAGGCTATGTGCTAAATAATATGATGTTGGGTCCTGAGCTTCCAAGTATCAGCTAAGTCTAATCTCCTTCTGGAGTACTTTGATAGAGGAATCCACATGTTCAGGTCTATTCTTTCGACTCGCAACTTTGCCTATCTATCACCTCCAGGCAAGAACAACCAGCATATAGACTAATGACCACTCTGCATTACGCGGCAGAGAAGGAAGTATACCCATATCTTGGGTTCCTGTACAAATAATCCCAGTCAATAATGCCCACCAACAATACTCCCATCCCCCTTCCCAATGCACTGGATCCACCGCACAGACACAAGCCCGGCAAGGGAACCCCACCGTCTCGCCGCCGCAGACCATCAGGACGCCGTTGGATTCCATATCGGTGTCGTATTGAACACACCTTCAATCTAACACACACGCACAAAAAGAAAGAACCCGGCGGGAAAAGTCATCTGCCCAGACCAATGATTTCGATAAGTGGGCATACGTGCAATGAGGGAAAAAAATAAGGGAAAGGGGCCATATTAAACCCCCATTTCATCGCCTGCACGCACTGCAGCTGCTCGCCGGTGCTGGCGCAGCCGACGTTGCTACATTCGCTTTGCTCGCAGGTTTAGTCGCCGGGTTGGCCGAGTTGGAGAAGGCTGGCTGCTGAGTTGGGTGGAGGAGGAGGAGGAGGAGGGGGCTTGGGTTGGATGCTCTTGGGGATAAGAGGTGCATTTTTCGAGGTGTTGGAGAAGGGTTTGTTGGGTTAGGGATGAGGCTTTTGTTTTTGTTTGAGGTATTGGGCTATTGCGTGTTGGTTACTGGGTTATGAGGGTTGGAGCGTACAGCGTTGCGCTTTTATACAACACTGACTATATGGGTTGGGCATTGGGATTATTGGGTCTGGATAGAATGTAATCACTCTGAGCTTGCGTAGGGATGATTATTTTCTGTTACTCGGTGGATCAAGAAGGTAGCTCCAGTAGTTAGTGATTAGATCTGTTATGATTTTTGTCAAATCCGTGTAGAGCACATGAAAGGAAGCGAGAAAAGAGTACCCCTACAAATAACTACCACACAAAGAGGAGGAGAATATCACGAACTGCAAAGTGGCTCCGACTTCTCACCAAACACCTCGAATTGCTGAATAGAGGCAGTACACTACTATACCTTTGAGGAATTTGGGGAACTTGGAAAGCTATACGAGCCTCACGAGACAGGTTCTTTGAACCAAGCCAGCCAAGTCGCTCCTCGGGCAGGGGATTTCGAGCTCATTCGTTAGTAACAGTGCACTGATAGCCCGGGTTCGCTTGTTCCTGCGCCCCATCCCCCGCTGCTAAGCTCATTAAAGCACTGGCCCAGTCTATAGATGGGGATAGTAGCTTCATGCACTGGGCAGAATTCTACGTCGACCACATATGCTTTCTCTTAAGGCTTTATTCAACTGATGTAGATACAATTGGCCAAATCTTTCTCAAAATCGAGCACAAGTAGCAAAACACCCAACTATCATTCCATTTCGTACATACTCTCTATCACCCAGCAATTAGAGTACACCTCACCCCGCCTCCCCACCAAAGAGGAAGTCTTGATACAAGCCTCCCTCCACCGTTACTACCTTCACACATACCAGCATAGACATCAAGATCAAACCACCCCCCTCACACTCAACCGCCCCACAACCGTCCGCACCAACGAATTCGTCTCCCCGCCAAACACCCCGGCCTCCAACCGCCCGACCTCCCGCTCAATCTGCTCCTCCATATCCCGCAGGAACTCCCTGGTGGCGGCCAACACCCCGGAATCGCGGAGCAAGTGCAACAGACCGGGGACACTCATCGGCGGCGGGATAGCACTACCGTACGCCCCGAAGCCTTGGCCCGTGCCGTTGGCTCCAGTCGAGGAGGGACAAGAACAAGGCGGGGAGGAAGACGCTGGAGAAGGGGGGCAGGCGCACGGCGAGGGACTACCCCCACGAGACGCACAACCCGAGAACGAACCGGTGTACGATGATGAGCATGAGCCAGCAGTCGCAGCAGTAGCAGAAGTGGATAGCAGCGCGGTAATCTGCGCACGGCACTCGGGCCGTGTATTCAGGAGCCGGATGATGGGGTATGAATAGCTGTATCCTCCTATCGTGCTTTCCGCCCCAGGCTTCGAGGGAGTGGTGCTAGTTGGCGTGGTAGACTCGGTGGTGAAGAAGAGGTACTCATCGCGGATGCGGATGAACCGCGCAAGGAGGTTGGTGAGGTAGAGGAGGGAGTCGCTGCGGTTCAGGAACTTGGGGTCGTTGGTGCTGCTGTTGTGAGGGTGGCATGGGGATGGTGAGGGCGGGGCACAGCGGGACTGCGACTGCAACAGGCGGACTAGAATGGAAAAGAGTGCCCCCGTGGTATCGTCGATTAGGCCTAGGTATTCGGACTCGGTGGGGATGTGGTGCGTGAACTTCCAATTCAGAGCCCAGCTTTGGCCGGTGAAGAGTCTGGTGAGACCTTCGGTCAGGATGGCGGTGGCTTGCGGCGGGTTGCTGAGGAGGTGGGGGTGGTGCTGGACGGATTGCAGGGCGTGGGTGAAGGCGAAGTAGGCGCTGTTGGTGGCCTGGGCGGTCCCGAAGACGATGTGGGTGGCCGGGCTGCTGTGGCGGGTGGTGCTCGCGGTGAAGATGTCCCAGAGGATGAGAGTGGCGTTGTGGAGATTGGTGAAGATGGTCTGGATGTGTTGGAGGGAGGGTTCCGGCGCGCGGGCCCAGCAGTTCAGTGCGGCCGGAAGCATGTTCAGGATTGCAGTGGTCGGGGTGGAGGCGATGGAGCTGATGTAGGTGGTTGGAGCGGTTAAAGCAGTGGTGTCTTTGGTCTTGCTCTCGAGGCTGCTGTGGTGGAGCCTGTAGCTGAGTTGAGGAGAGCAAGGACGATCGATGAGGGTGGTGGTAGACGAGGTGCTGGTCCATTCGGCCTTGCCGCAGTTGCTACTGTTGAAGCATGGAGACGACAGATTCGCCCGCCAGTAGTTGTAGCTGGCCATCGCCGCCCCGACGGCCTCGATCCAGCGCTGCAGACGGATTGACTCGGTCGGGTGTTGCCAGGAGAATCTGTCCTTGAGGGACAGGAACCGGCTCTCGAGCTCAAGTATATTTCTTCTGACCTTCTCGCGTGCTGCGTCAACCGACATCCCCTCCACGCGAATAAAGCAGTCGATGATGTTGCGCCCGGCCTTATGATCTGCGCACCCTGCAGTCCAGCTCCAGTATTCATCGTTCAAGGCGAGGCACTCATCCGCGACGTCCTTGATTTCGTGAAGAAGCATGTGGTCAACGTGCGAGATATGAACACCGATGGCGAATTCCAAGATCGGCCAGAAGGCTCTACACAAGGCATCAGTCATCACACATTCAACCCTCCCAGAGTCTATAACTCACTCAAAAGCGAACTTCTTCTTGCAGTCCAGTGGCGTTGGAGCCCGGACAATCGCCTTCCGATACACCTCTAGCAGATGCACCCCGTGCTCGCACTCCGCCCGGCAAACATCCGAGAAGATCTCCGAAATGACCAGCTGAAGGCGATGATGGTGGTGGTGGCGATAGTGGTGCTGACGATCCCCTCCCAAACTCTTCCCACACGACCCAGAGCACGAGCAGGAAGAGGAGGCCGAGAATTGCTCGATGCACCGGTTCAACAGCTCAAAGCCCTCGTGTCGATTATGAGTTCCGAATCGATGGCAGAGGTCTACTGTTCCATCAACATCTCCTTCTGAAGCCAAACACAAACCAAAAAAAAGAGGCTTACCATCAAGCAGTCGTGCCATCTCAGCCAAACACGCCGCCGTCGCCAGTCTGTCCGGCTGCGCCTCGGGGATGATCATGACAAGTGGGCTCTCTCGCGGTCCAAAGCGAGTCGGCGATGTTGACCCGGGATAATTGGATCCGACATCGAAGTGGCAGTTCCATTTGCACACAAAGTCCTGGGCGGCTTTGGTGGCCACCTCGCTGTAGCGATTCACGCGGATCGGAAGGGAGGTGAAGGCGCCGGTTTTGCGCGCTTCGAACTCACTAATTACCGAGGAGCAGGCGTGATAGTTGTCCATCGTGACGATTAATGTTGCAGACTGCAAGAGAACAAAATTAACGAAGAAGAAACAGAAAGAATTACAAGAAGGAGAAGGCACAATTGGTGGTTTGGACAAGAGCTGGAATCTCCTGAAGATGTTGGGGGTAGGCTGCGTTTATATGCTGTGTCTCGACCAAGCCCCCAGCTCGTACCGTGCGCCACACGCTTGCTCTTGGAATGCATGGATTGTCGGTGTATGGACGGCGATTGCAATGCTTTGATGCATGAGCTGTGAGATGAGTGCAATATCTTTTCCAAAACGGTAATGCCGGGATCGCAGTTCCATGGGATACATCAGATGCGGAACGGTGCCTTGCTCATTGCATGCGTGTTTGCATACATATCACCTCATGCATACCGCTTCGAAAAGGAAACTCGTATCTTGATTCATTTGTGGAGTGGCAAGTCACGATATCCTAGCAATATCTTCCGAGCGATGGCTCTGATCAGATTGCTGAGTACTCTGCCTCCTGAGGCTGTCTTTTTCATTGCGAAGAATATCCGGGCTGGACGTGTCTGATGGTGAGGAAATACCCTCCAGTGGCCGTGCTCTGGTTTGTTGTGCCATCTGCTTTTCCAGAATCATCAAGAGAAAAGCTGCCATTACATCGCCTTCTAATGAAGGCAATCATGATCGTAGTTCAAGGATTAGAGCATTGCATTTGACAAAGAATTAATACTAAGTCCCTGACTATTTATTGGGCCGCCGCTGTTAAAGCTATATAGATGGAACAAGCTTGATGATCTTTATAATTGAAGAGGTCTTCAGGCTCGATTACCGCCAGGTATCACTCTCAGTGGCACTGCTCACTCCACAGCTCGAGGGAACGGTGTAAGACCGGTTAGGGTCGCTCTCCCAGACAATGGATCCATCTGTCTCCTTGCGAATGTACTTGTACTGGAAGGTAGTGCCTGGGGGCAGGCTGATCGTGGCATACCACAAGTTGTTGCTTGAGGTGTACTGGCTGGCGCTCAATGCAATTGCACTGCTGGTGTCCCAGCTGCCCAACTGAGAGATGGAGCCGGAAATGAACACGTTCTCTCCGTAAGTGGTAGTGGCGATCACATCGAATGTCACTGCGACACTTGTGGGCGTGGAGCAGGCTGAGGTTGTTGTTGAAGTCTTGCTTGTAGTGGTGGTGGTGGTAGTGCTACCGCTGCTAGCCTTAGTGGTAGTGGTGGTGGTTCCGGTGCCAGCGCTGCCGCTGGTCAATGTGCTTGGCCAAGCAGTGTTGGTAGCGGTGCTGTAGGTACCCGTTGCAGAGGTGGCAGAGCAGACAGAGGGGACACTGCTCGCGCTCGTCTCTCCCCATGAAGGAGGCACAACCGAGTTGCGGCGCAAGTTGGCCGTCAGGACCGCAGCATAGGACCAGGTCAGGTCTCGGGCAGACAGCTGGGTACCGTATGTCTTATCATATTGTTCGGAAAGAGAGCCATTGGTCATAGCGTGAGATTCCTGGATGTTATCAGTGAGGCACTTTGAGATCAAGGGAAGTTGGACGCACAGCCACGCTCACGTATCCATCAGCATAGGTCTTGACAGCGCTGATGATGGAGGTAAAGGCGGAGCTGGAGGAGGAGTAGGTTCCAACCGCCGCGGAGCTGTACAGGTCTTGGAAGAAGGCAAGTGACGTGCTGGTGATGGTGATGGACCCAATACGGTTCCACTGATAGATAGCATCATACAGCTGCTCAGCGGCTGCAAGGGTGGTCAAGAACCAAGGGTTACCGTTATAGTATGAGTCCTCAGGGTAGCGGCCGACTGCAACCGCAGTGCCCTCAGCAATACCAGAATTGAGCGAGTAAACCGAGCGGAAAGAGTCAGTATAGACCTTGTGGTTGGCCAGCGCACGCGGGGAGCAAGGTTGGAAAGTCGTGTCGTCGCAGCCTGCGGCGGGATCAAAAGTGTGAATACTGGCGAGCACGGTGTTCGCGTCCTTGCCACTGCGGCCGCTGTTGGTGTTGGCAAGCATATAGGAGCCAGTCCAGAAGCTCTGCATGAAGCACAAGATTTGCGGAGCCTGAGAATCGCACCAGCTGCAAGACGAGCCAACACTCTTAGCAAAGGTGCTGCCTTCCACAAGTGCCCGATGTTGGACCGCAACAGTGAAGTACGAAGACCCATTGACTTCCTCCCACAGATCTGTATGGTTTTGAGTTAGTGGCCATTGGTAGGGAAGTGGGTTTGGGGATGACCAACCGTAGCCAGTCTGGTTCCAGTACTGAGCAACATAGGACAGATCATTGCGAACAATGGGCAAAATGATGTTCGTCGCGTAGGTGGAGTAGCCATTGTTCTGAATGTGTCAGTCAAGCCTCTCGAAATTCATCAACAGAACTTACAATCAGCCAGTTACCAAAGCCAATCAGAGCGGTCGCTCGCAACGCAGGTCCATCCCGCTGTGGACGACCCCAGCTGCCAGTGTACGCCGTCTCGTCCACATTGAATTTCGGTTCTCCGAGACCTGCTCCGCCCGAGAGAGAACCAGACGGGTTGGAAACCGTCTGCAGGTAAGCCTGGGCATTGATATACTCCTCGATGACCGTCTGGAGACTCGATTCACCGTTGACGAAGAGATCAACAAGAATCTTCATGGTCAAAGCCGAATCGCGGGTCCAGGTGTAGTAATCTGCGCACCCCTTGTTAGCGGACAACCATACAACTAGGAAGAGATTAATTTCTCACAGTCCGGGTTGTCAGTGCTTGGACTAGCAATAACGATGCCAGACTTAGCACTCTTGGAGAACTCTCCGTCCGCGCCGATGTTGGCAAGAATGCCATCGAGGGCGACTGCGGTCTCAGATGCGAACCAGGAGTCGACACTGCCTGTAGCGCGAGCATTCAGCTGCGGGGCTGCAGTGGCCCAGGAGCTGAGAGCCAGCGCGCAAAGCGCATAGGAGACGCGCCGGATCATGGCGAAGCAAGGGAAACACGAGGGTAATGAGTAGAACAGAGGATGAGACTGGAGTGACAAAAAAGAATCACTAGACAGTGGGAAAGTCACTGCCTTTTATAGACCGCATGAGGCAGCCGTTCAGCACCGGGTGAGGGGGGGGAGTTCGACTCGACTGCATGTGAAGCGGACATGAACATGCATTGGCCACAGGCATCCAATCGCTTTGTCGGCATCTGGCTTGTACCTTGTTAGACGAGGTGTGACCTGCATGACCCCCTGCGCGGGCGTTCTGCACACTGTGACCAGCAGACCAGCTTCTCCGATGAGGTCAAATCCGGGGAGCCAAGTCCGTTTCCTCCAACGAGATGGCTCTGATTTCCCCGCAGAATCGCCGCCCCTGACTCGGTTACGGCTTTTCTTCTCGGGGGGGTTAGGCCGTCAAGAGGTCAAAGTGGACGATTCATCACGGCAACCGCGTTAGTGAGGTCCACTAGTGCCACGCTAAATACAAGTCCGTCAGTCTTGATTCCTTGATGATGCTGCTGAATATTGTGTAGGAGGTGGGGAAGAGACAAAAGGGTCATCGCTTACCTCGCTGGTGGGGAGACGCAGCGAAAGAGCGAAGGGAAAAGAGGGAAGCCTGCCTGGGCCGGAAATGAGGTATTAATGAAAATGGCTGCCGTCGACCAATGGAGATGGTCGAACACTTTTCCTCCGCTGCTTGTCTTCATTTCCCCCTCCAACCAGTCTCGACAATCTACACCCCTTGGGCTATCTAGCCAGCGCCGCGTCGGAACTTCCAAGGACTCGACGAAGGCACTTCGAAAGACGGTTGGGCCATCGAGAACAGGACTACCGAAAACTGCACTAAACCATAGACCAAGAATACGCTGCAGGTCTACGGGTCACAAGCTAAGCACGGAATCCCACCGGAGAACTTGACTAGAGTGATAAGCCAAGATGGTCTGACATCTTGTGGTGCAATACATCCCAGCTGAAGCCCAGGGACCGAGAAACCCCGTCCACCAATGCTCGGACAAGAACGCGCTTGCAATTGTCCCCTTGCAAGGGCGACGACTACCTACCCTACTCACAAAAAGTCACGTCGTGGCTGGTTGGATACGCACCAATGTAGCGAGATGGTATCGACTTCTACGTCGTTGCTCCTAAACCTTTCTCCCTCTTCATCTCTTCCTATGGAGTACTCCCTACTTCTCGTGCGAATAATGAAATCCATCTGCACTCTACTGTCCTCGCCCGGGAGCATTGAGCAGAATACACCAAACACAATTCGATCATATACATACGGAGGCGTATATTTCGGCCGTGTCCGATACTGTGAGTATGTACACTACTGATGACCTAAGGGGAGGTTTCCTTCCGGATCATATCCACCCGAGCGATATCATCGGCGCTGGGCTCAGGGAATTCCGAGTTCTTCAGCACAAACGCCTCCCCAACCGCCTCCTCCACCTGCTCCAATGCATGGGAAACCAAACCCACCGACCGTGCCATTCCGATCTGCGTCAGGTCCTCGCCCACCGCAGCTTCGATTTTGCCCTCACCCCCGTTAATCGTGAGATCCGCCTCAAATGCATGGCAGAGGGATTTGAGCGGCTCTAAGAAGCGGTTGCGGAAGTATATATAGGTCTTTTCCAGCTGCAAATGGCGGCGTAGATTCGGTGACGAGACGACAAGGTAGTATAAACTGAGCGCCGCGTGAATTGATGGTGTCAAGGTCTGCGAGAACTTGATCCACGAAGCCACAAGGTCGGATGACACATTCATGAGCAGAGCGGAAGAGTTGAAGAGCGAGGGAAATAACACAGAGAAATAATGCGGATTAAGGAATATGCTGGACTCAGATGGCACATCGGTCTTGGAAGGTTTGGACGCTTCCAAGATTCCGTCTTTCAGCCAGGCAATGGCGCTGTCTTTTACAGTCTGGAATCGATCATCCTCTAGAACTGTTCGAATGAGTTTGAAGCGGGCGATTTGCGAGGGATTGCTCTGAACCACTGTGCCCGGGATTCGTCGAACTGAACTGTAGTTCTGCCGGGCAGTACATGCCGTCAAGGATAGCACGAAATCGATAAACTCTTTTCCTGCGGCTGGTGGCTGGATTGGTTGCTGCATGGAGAAGACGGTCAAAGCAAGTAGTGAATCAAGTAGCACCTGTGGTTGCCCGAAGGCCACCTCATCAGGCGAGTTGTATCCCCCAACAAAGTTGCGAAAAATGCGCGCCAGGTCCGGAAAGACAGCAGTCGGGGTGACACGGCCGGATGAGAACAATTCCGCCGAGGCTGCCCGTGCTGCGAGGAGCAGCAGGGAACCATGTCTTTCCAACGGGATCTCGTCCGCTTTGCGAGGTGGCTCATCGAAATCCAGCGGCGGGGGCTGGTCGTCGGATGATTTCAGGGCGATTTCCAGCAGCTGCTTGTCACTAATACCGAAGTCACGAGATAGTGCCTATGGATGTTAGCAACCTACTGAGTACGGTCCCCAGGATTCGATTTCGGGCCGTACCGTGATCTTGGCAACGATTAAGTCTCGTTCCTTCAGCCGTTTGCTTTGAGCAAAGATGTCTGTCTGCGTCTGTTGGCTGGCCATTCGCAATCCGGGATGAAGTTTCTCTTGCAGCCGGATCGTCCATGACATTCCAGGGTCAAGCGGACCCGCAAAGCTGAGCAGGTATGATTTGAGAACTTCAAGCAGACCGAACTGTAAGAACCGCTGGACCAAGACCGCCTCATTGTCAGTAGCCGGAGACGGCGATTGAACTTCAGCTTCCGGGTCGGGCGCAGAAGCTTCAGACAGACGAACCACGCTGGATTCGCTGGCTGCCCGGGGTGGCGGGGCCGGACGTTTCGAAGGCGACACATCCCGAAAGAACTCCAACAAAGCAATTGTAGTTTCACCCGTAGGCATCAATGTATATGCTTCGAGCAAGGCTTGCAGAGATGTGGCCAGGAATCGACTGGGTGACTTGGTCTGGATGCGAGAGTGCAACACCGACAACATGGAAACCAGCGCGTTGAATTGTAGGATATGGCGAGGCAGGGGCTTTATCTCGTCGTCTGATTTGGGCTCCGATTCGCTGTTTACATCTTGCGATGACTCTCCGTGCGGGCGAGGTGATTCCGAGTCCGCATTTGTCCATTCAGCCTCGTCGTTCTCATCCTCGGCTGGTTGCAGTTTCATCAGGGCATCCGATACCCGTAGAATCACCTCTCTAGGATTTCCCAGGCGAGCAATATCATGCAGACAGTTCAAAGACTCAGGTAGCATAGGTACGAGCAGATGCACCAGGTCCCAGCCGATATTGGTCGTCAGCACCTCATCCTGAAGGAGTGTATGCAGGGTAGGCAGACGGGCCGGGGTCAATTGGTATTCGAGCAAAGTCAGGTAGGTCAGATAGTCGGTCGCAGGAGGCAACGCTTGAATGAGAGGATCGTCGACCTCAGCCATGGCGATAAACAGAGTTTGCGGGAAAGGAACGGTGATGGATTATGCGAGATCTTCGAGTGAGATGCGATGCAGCAAAGGAGGGGAAGGACGTTTGTCGACGGTGTCGAAGCGGGACGGTTGAAACGGTTGGTGGGGATGACATCACCCGGGCTGCCTAGCCCATCGATAGGCGTATGCGCAGTACGTACAATACATACTAAGTATACTGCAATGAAGGGATAGATGAAGTGACACGAGCTGACAAGAAAGTGCTGAGTGCTAGATCAGGCGCAAGCTCTTCGGCCAGTTCACTTGGAGTAGGTCGATGTCAACAATTCTTACCCGGCCGGGTTCAAGATTGGGGAATTGAGTTGCCGGCGCCCATTGTTGCCAGGTGAAACGTAACGAAACTCGGGGTTCTCCAGACCACCTTCACAAAAGAGACAGTGACAATTCCGATAAATCTCCACGATGATCTCCCGTTCCTTTTTTTTTTTATTTTTCGTGTGCCTACAATAAACAAATCTGCATAGATACTGAATCAAGACTAGAATCAGAGCGTTGCAACGCCTTGACTCATTTGTGGCTGACTCATCCATAACATGAAGAATGCATCAATCAAGAGGCTTTACCTTGTCATTGTGATTCATCGAGGCCTCGACAGAAGCGGAGCCTGTTCCACTCCAATCTCATGATTCTTTTCTCAGGGCTGCGAGGAATGATACCCAAAGTGGTCGAGCAGTCGGATATCACATCCGCTTGCCGGTTTTCCGAGATAGGAGGGAGGCACGCTGCCGGAAGTCGTCACGGTAAATAACTAGTTACTTGGTGAGTTATCATTTGTGAGTACGGAGTACGAAGTAATGGATTTTGAATCATGCAAGGCATGGATTAACTTCGACTCCCTTCCTCGTCCGAATTTCATCTCCATGGTAGACTACAAATACCGTACTAGACGAAGGGTTAGTCGCGGCCTGGACTAACATACTCATAGTGACACTACTTCTTTACTTCTCCAAAACAAAAAAGTCTTCAAGTCCTTACGACTACTGATTGACTGACTCTAAACCAGATCAGGTAAATTCTGGAACTGAACCAGGGGGGAAAAAAAAGAAAAAAAAAACCTCAGCAGAGCCAAAGACCCAAAAGACCCAAAGAACCAAAGACCGGGCGGGAAAAGCCCGGGCGGGAATTCCCTTAAAATGCCCACTTGAGACCGACGATGACGCTGGAAGGCCGTTTGCGGCCAATCAACACGCAGCCTCAGGCACATCGCGGCGCCCTCTGCAGGTTTAATTTCTCAGCAACTACTGATCTGAGTATCGTTCCTTGAAAAGGCGCCCCCCCCCCACGACACCGAGCCTGGTCTGATTAATGATTAATTGACTCTTGGCTATCTTAGCATCAGCCAGCATCATCCTCCTGGAAAGAACTAATAGTCTAAGAAAATTAGAAACTCTGACTATTGCCTGAGAACTCGCTCGTCCTTCCAATCATCAACTCCGGGCCGCTTTTCTTGATCCGCGCTCTACCGAACCCGGATCTTTCAATTGCTCGCTCTCTTTCTTTCTTTTCACCTCGCAGTCTTCTCTATTTAATTTATCCTCCTCCCTTCGTCTCAAGCTCTCCGTGTTTATAGTCTACTTCTTGTCTCTTTGAGTTCTTTTTCTAGTTGCCGTTGCTGTTACCACCATCTCATTCTTGTACTTCAATCATTGTTGGGGGAGCTTTAACTGATCTGCATCTGTGCACTTTCTCGATCGGGTGTCGATCTCACTACCCAACTCTGCTCAACAACACTGCTCCTCTATCAGCTGTGCTCAATAGCGCTCGGAGGAGTGTCTGGTTGTCTACAGTGTAAAGACAACGGCGAAACGCGAGCTCTAACGTAGATCATATACCAGCACCGCCAAAACTCTGACGGCCGTTTACCCGCCTGCTCGGCTGGTCACGGAAGGGAGTGCAATCGGCAAGGCTACGGACTAGGAATTGCAAGGAACGAAACCTCCTCTTCAGGAAACCTCGATCCTCCTGAGCTTGACAGTCCGACGTATATATCAGCAACCGCGCAGCGATGGCAACCGAAATGCAGTCGTTCTATACCCCTTCCACCTCCACCCATATCTCGTCCCATGCCCCGGCGGCCGTGGATGAGCTAATCAACAAATACTCCTCTACAATGTCGACCTCAACCTCCGCCGTCAGCCAGCTGTCGATGAAAAAAGCTCACCGGAACGTCCTGCAGCGGATTATCGATCGCATTCGCCTAGAATACTATCGCTATGAGGTTACATTTGGGCTCTATGTCATGACGCCGGGAGAGAAGCTGGTGGCTAACACCTTTGTGATTGTCGTACTGTCCCTCCTGTTCTGGGCCCTGCTGGTTTACTTCCCTGCGCTTTTATACCAGAAGGCCAGCCGTCTTATCTGGCTGTTGACTGGCGAGAATGGAGAGGAAATGGGGGCTGCTTTGGGGATCATCGATTCGCACGTCAACTCCATGTCTACGCCTTCGAGCTAAAAGCGCATCATTCGCGATTGAGTTACAGAGAGGGTCATGGCTATGATTCTTCGATTGCCCTCTTGCTTTGTGTGATTTGCCTCCGTGCCTCTATTTTGGTATAAGGATACCAGGGATCGACAATGAAGGTAAGAGAAGTATTGTTATCTCCAGTTGCGCGATTCCGCATTAAAGCTGACAGCCTTGACAGATTCCCGAGTGCCACCCTTTGCTTCATATTTGGGAATTCAACACCGGCGTTTTGGGAAATATATGATATACAAGCGGTAACGGCGGGTGCGCCGTCCGAACATAATGAATTGACGGAAGACATCGGATTAAATAATGTGAGCACGCGTGTCGAGCGTGGAGGATGACAACCAAGGCGGAACATGACGGAGAGATTTGGCCCTCATCATTGACACTTCTTTATGCGTGTCAACCGTCCACTGGAAGTACAATCCTTTGGTTTTGATTGGCTTTTTGGTTCCAAGGTCAAGGGGAAAGAGGTCTCATGTACTTGAGCTCAACCCTACCATACATCAATGTATAGGCGATCCCCATGTGGAGTAGACCAAATGGGTATTGTTAGATGTGAAATAATGCTTAATGTGAAATATGAATGAACCCTTCTGTGACCTGTGGGATGAAATTGATTGTGTGTGCAGAATCCAGGTGTGCACGAGCCTCTTGTCTGCCTGCAGCGTAACTACTTTAAGTACTCGGTAGTGAAACTGAAGAAAGCTCGATCCTGGAGCGGACACCAGCCACCAGATATGTAATGTAAGTGCCAAGCCGGTGACGCGACGTTTTACCGGCCGTGCCACTGTTCTATAGCACGAGTAGACGAATGGGAATCGTAGAGGAAAACGAGGAAGACTCCGCCACAGCGTGCCTAGCCAGAACATGACTGTCTCGACCCCAGCAGTGTGCGTGGCCCGCAGGTCAGCGATGACTTGCGTGTGTAATGAATCAAAATGGCCTGCATACTCGTACCAGTACCATTTATGGCTGACGACAATGATGAGTTCCAATGGACTTTTGGTGATCGCCGCCCAAAAATAGGCGGCGGTGCGCCCGCCCAGCGGGAAAGGAAAGTCAGTCTTGAGTACAAAATGACGCCTGCCTAAATTGCTGCTTCTTTCCCGTCCTCCGCAAAGTTGTCTCTGCTCTTCCGTTCCCCATTTTTCTCCTGTCATTTGAGTCTTGTGTCGATTCAATTTCCTCACATTTGTCGGGGAAGGATTATTAGACAGGATAGCAAACCAAGTGCGCCTTTTGGGGGCGATCCGTCATTGTTTCTGATTTTCCCGCCAGCTTTCAGTGACGGCTCAGGGGGGAGAACCTGCCTTTTCTCTTTTAAGTCACAACCAACCAAACTTACATAGTAAGTTACAACTCATTGTTGATCGGTGTTTCAGCCCTGTTCATTTGTTTAATAGCCAAACGTGCCCGTGATTTCTGCCCGCCTGCCTGCTTGCGTTTTGCCTTCCTTTACCCCAGTCAATATCCTGCATCGACTTGATCGACTTTCAGCTCTCGTATGTTGGATTTGTTCGAGGCCCAGCAACCAATTTTATTCCCCCGAAACCAGCCCTCCGGTCACAACAGTCAAACAACAACCAACCACTTCATCCCCCCGCCCCTTGCGCCCGTTACCAGTCAGGCTGTCCATTCGACATGGCGGCCAACAGCTACTATCAGAGTGGCTACAGCAGCAATCCGCCAACTTACGAACAAGTCAATCCACAATTAGCTCAATACCCGGCAACTGGTCATCCGGGGTTCGATACACATCCTTATCAGCCCACCACTTCCGATCCTCAGCTTCACTACAGCCAACAATCACTGGGTTCCGACCAGGGGGCCTATGCCGCTGGCGCCAGATTGAATGAGGGCGAACAGTATACCGAGAATATTCCCTTGAAGGCCAACAACCAGTATCCAAATGGCCCTCCGCCCCCTGCAAACTGGATGCAACAACAAACGCATTATCCGCCGTCGCCGGACGAGATCGAGCCTGCCATGCGCCCTGGCGCTCGACGAACACAGAAGAAGGGTTTCTTTGGAAGGAAGATCGCTTGGGTCACTTATACTCTCACTTTGATCCAGATCATTGTCTTCATCGTGGAGTTGGTCAAGAACGGTAGGTTCCACAGGATCAGGATCAATGGAATTATGCTGACCGGCCCAGCTCAACTTACGGGAAGCCCGATCGAAACTAAACCGTCATTCAATGTCATGATCGGTCCTTCTCCCTACCTCCAGATCTACATGGGATCCCGATATACTCCGTGTATGAAGAATACACCGGGCATCCAGAATGCCAACGAAACGATTCTCTTTCCCTGCCCCAACGCGACGACGACCGAGTCTCACTGTACCTTGTCTGAACTGTGTGGTTTCAACGGTGTGCCAAACCCGACGCCCAATGGATCGCTGGACGATCAGCCCGAGCCAAACCAATGGTTCCGATTCATCATTCCAATGTTCATTCACAGCGGGTTTATCCACATCGGCTTCAATTTGCTTGCGCAGATGACCATCGGTGTGGCCATGGAGAAAATGATTGGGTGGTGGCGATATGCTCTGGTCTATCTGGCTAGTGGGATCTGGGGATTCGTGCTCGGAGGCAATTATGCCGCTCAGGGTCAGGCATCATGCGGCTGCTCCGGTGCACTGTTTGGCATCCTCGCACTCGATTTATTGGATCTGCTGTACAGCTGGCAAGACCGACAGTCGCCGTGGGTCGAGTTGATTATTATGATTCTAGGAATTGGCGTGTCGTTTGTTCTGGGACTTCTGCCAGGACTGGACAACTTCTCACATATTGGCGGCTTCACCATGGGTCTGGCTCTGGGACTGTGTCTCTTGAGATCGCCTAACGCGTTGCGAGAACGTATTGGGCTCGCACGGAACCCATATGTGGCCATGAGCGGCGGCGTGGGCACGACTACTCCAGAGGAAGGTCAGAAGGTGGTTCCCGCCCCCAGCATCGTGGATTTCCTCAAGGGCAAGCGCAGCCTGAAGTCCTCCGACGGAAAATCGAACCCCATGAACTTTTTCCGCGGCCGAAAGCCTCTGTGGTGGGCATGGTGGTTGGTGCGTGTGGGAGCCTTGGTTGCCGTGCTGGTCGGGTTCATCCTGCTCATCATTGATTTTTACAAATACCCGAAATCAAATTGCTCCTGGTGCTACCGACTCAGTTGTCTGGTGAGTCTTTCCCCCTGGATGTGTCTTGTGCATTTCATACTGATATCCAGCTAGCCGATCAAGGACTGGTGCGAGCAAGGTAACATCACGACGGAAGAAAATTCCACTTGAGCATGTTAGATATATAGCATTTTGGCATTTTGGGCATATGATTTTTACATCTGAATATCCCTCTATGCGATTTAGTTGGCATTTTCCCATTCCAGAACATTATTCAACGGCGTTAGTGGAGAAGACGCAGGCCTGGCTTTGTGTGTCAGTGCCGCAGTGATTCATGTTCATATAGTATCTCTGGTAGACAAGCGAATGCATTACGAACATAATTGACCTATATTTATATGAGACGCCAACAATGACTGCGCCACAATCTATCCAAATCCCTAGGGGGCATGTGATCTACCGGGTGTGGCGGTGACAGATCGGGACTCGCTCGGTACGGTACCGTAAGCATCCGCAGCGTCGTAATCACCGCCGATGATCCGTCAGCCGACGGCCTCCTCTACGTCTTCCCTGTCTCACTGCACTTCTTGTTCGATGCCTTTTCTGCTAAGATATACACACCTGCTTCGCTTCTCTTAGTAGCACAGCACCCTCGTATCGTACTTGAGTGCTTTATTCTTCTTCTTTCCGGGACTGGCTGCCATGATTTGATCGCCTTGAACGAACCGATCGGCAGCTCGACCCCGGCCACTTTGTGAACCATGGCAACCTTAGCAGCATCACCGCCATTATCGCCGTCGTGGCCGAAGCGACGGCCGCGGGCATGGGCGCTGCGCATTGAACGCTACTGCTGCACCGCGGCGTCGTTTTTCCCTCTCGCTTTTGTTTATGGACTGACGACGTGGGCCGTCTGGGTTGAGGCCAGTGTCGGCTTCAAGTCGGTACAGAGCAGCTGGATCGGTGAGGCTCTTTTCCTACAGGACTCCTACCCTTCATTTCTAATGACCCTTCATCATATGACAGGCCTCCCGAGTTCCTTTCTTGGGATTTTCCTCTATATCTGCCTTAATACCTGCTACACGGTCGCCGTCTTCACCGACCCAGGCACCCCCCTCAAGCCATCGAACAGCCGCAGCCAACACGAATACAGCGCCCTCCCCGTCACCGAACTCCCGCAGTACACGGCCTACACGGTCAACTCTACCGGTGGCTCTCGCTTCTGCAAGAAGTGCCAATGCCCCAAGCCCGACCGGGCGCACCACTGCTCGACCTGCAAGCGGTGCGTACTGAAGATGGACCACCACTGTCCCTGGCTGGCAACATGCGTGGGGCTCTACAACTACAAGGCGTTCCTACTTTTTCTGATATACACCTCGGTTTTCTGCTGGGTGGACTTTCTGGTTGCGTCGACGTGGATCTGGAACGAGATGCTGGACGATAGCAAGTACATGGACTTTGACAAGATGCTGCCCATCAATGTGGTGTTGTTGGCTGTGCTGGGCGGAATCATTGGGTTGGTGTTGTCGGGGTTCACGGCGTGGCATATCAGTCTGGCAGTCCGGGGCGTCACCACGATTGAGTGTCTGGAGAAGACGAGGTATGTCTCGCCGTTGCGGAAGGCGCTGGATCGCCATCGCTACGAGGGGCTTGCAGGCCATGATCCGGATGAAGCTGGCGTAACTGGTTTGGGTCACCGGTTGCAGGAGTACGGCGGACAGATTCTGGATGCGCATGCCAACGCGATCCCTGGGGTGACTAGGGCGGAGGAAGGCGAGGATGAGATCAGACCTTCGCAGCAGGGCGCCACGCAGCACTTCCCAGGGAGGGAAAATCTGTCACCCGCGCAGCAGGCGTTGACGCGATCGTATGCGGAGATGGAACGACAGCGCGAGCATGATCGGTACCAGAGCTACCTGGAAGAGCAGGACAGCGAGAAAATGCCCCATGCTTTTGATCTGGGCTGGAAGCGCAATCTGTTACATCTGTTCGGAAGTCGCCCACTGCTGTGGCCCGTCCCCGTGTGTACCACCACCGGCGACGGCTGGCACTGGGAGCCTAGCGCCAAGTTCCTCGAGGCGCGCGACGGTGTGCGGGCGCGACGGGAACAAGAGGCCGTCGACCAGCAGCAGTACTACCGGGATTTGTATACACGGAATATGAACAACAGTCAGAGCTGGATGGGGGCGGACGCTGCGACGTCTGCTACCAACCCGGCTGCCACCTGGACGCCGCAGCAGCCGTTGGATGTGGTTCGAGATCCTGAGAGACCTAGTACCGGTGTGTCGATGAAGACGTTGCGACCGGTGTCACCGCGTCTTCGACACGGAGATGATAGTGATGAGGAGGCAACACCGCGCGGAGAGGATGAATGGAGGAACTGGGATTGATGTATTGGGTGTACACTTAGGAAGACTATATATAAGTATGAGACATGACAAGCTCACGATTAGAATGGTTGTATTTGTACTTAGTAGAGGCTGGTCTGGGACAGGGCAGTTGTGAAACATAAGCGTTAGAATTTCCAATAAAGGGCTCGCAGTGAATCAAGACTAACTCGTACTTTTTAATTTGACCACGCTTCGCACCAACATCTCCGTAGCTCAGTTCTTTTTATTGAGTAGATGTAGTGAGGAATGCACTGTGATTACGCAATTGTGCCTGGCCCACATTCCGGACGACACCTCAGGCCAGTTGGCCTCTCCTCATTCCCCTCACCACTTTGACCTACAACATACAACTCTTCTGCAACTCCCTTCCACAAACCTACTTCCACTGGACTTGAATTCAGCATCTCCCAGATTTACTGGCTGATGCAAATAACAATTAACAAAGACGAGCAAACGTCCAAGGAAACCAATCACTCAAGCCGGCCTTGTCACGCAGAACCTACAGTACTGTACTGTACATATCATCCAATGCGCCCAGCAACTCAACCCACATCTCTACCCTGAAACCACCAAGCACCAAGCAAGAACACTATACCCAGCTCTTGACTTACCTATACGTACTCTCCACCAAAGCACAGCCTCAGTCACGGCTACAACGACGACGACCACCACCACAACCAAATCGCCTCACGTCCACATCCACAACCGCACATCCCAACATCCCCCGCACCACCAACCTTTCCAAACCACCACCACCACCACCACGACGCAACAAAGAATTCAAAAAAAGATGACCCCCTCCCTCCGCCGCCTAACCCGCGAACAAGCCGACCTCCTCAAAAACCCCGACCCAACCTTCCACGCCGCGCCCATCAGCGCCTCCAACCTATACGACTGGCACTTCACGCTGCAAGGCCCGCCGGCGCCCTCCCCCTACAGCGAGGGGATCTACCACGGCCGGATCGTCCTGCCCCCGACGTACCCGCTCCGGCCCCCGTCCTTCCGATTCCTGACCCCCTCCGGCCGCTTCGAGGTCAACCGCGAGATCTGTCTCAGTATCTCGGGCCATCATGAGGAGACGTGGCAGCCGGCGTGGGGGATCCGGACGGCGTTGATTGCCCTCCGGAGTTTTATGGATGGGGATGCCAGGGGCCAGGTGGGCGGGTTGGATGTGGGGGAGGAGGTGCGGAGGAGGTATGCTGTTGCATCGAGGGGGTGGAGGTGTGAGGGGTGCAAGGGGCGGGTTTTTGGGGGCGAGGAGGGGGATGAGGAGGGGGATCAGGGGGCTGGGGAGCAGGGGGGGAGGACGACTTTGGAGGTCTGGGAGGGGTGGTGGGGGTTCTGTCGGGAGAGAGGGGTGGATGTTTCTGGGTTTGGTGGTGGTGGGGGGGATGGGATGAAGGGTGAGGAGGGGGAGGAGGGTGAAGGCGATAATGCGGATCTGGGGAAGGAGAGGGGGGAGCAGGAGGTGGGGAAGGGAGATCAGGAACTTGAACCTCCGACGATAGGGTCTTTGAGGTCTGATACGGTGGTTTCTATCGGAGAGGCTGCACAGACGCTTACTACTACCTCGACAACAACTGCAGCTGCTGCAGCTGCATCAACACCCACATCAACAACACAATCAACAGCTGTGCAGCAACAACCAGACCAAACACCTCAGCAGCGCCAGATACTGCTCCAACCTCAACCTCAACCTCCACTTCATCACCAACAACAGCAGCAGCAGCAGCAAATATCCCCCGATACCCCCTGGCTCGACCGGGCCATCGTCGGCGTGATCGTCGCCCTGGTGGTCATGATCCTCCGGCGCATCGCCAGAGACGAGTGATTAAATCTCTTAGCCATACAAAAGCATGGATGGATATCTTGGCGTTTATGGGAAATTATCAAAGCTCAGGCGTTGATTTGTATTGTACTTGTATCTTTCTACCAGGATGTCGGCAACTCAGACTTGCACCTTCAGTTCACTAATAAACTAACCATATCAGAATCTGCAAATACCAACCGATCTCTGACGATTCCAGGGCGTGCGCAAAACCCAACCAGATATCACTTCATATCCTCAATAATCCGGCGTAGAACATCATCCAAATCCACCGGCGGCTCGTCTCGAGTCAGCAGTTCCGAAGTACGTTCCTCCAGATCCTGAGCCTCGCGAAGGAGAGCATCCAGCTTCTCCCGCTCCTCCTCCACCTCCTTCTGTGTCTCCCTCCCCGGGTGCTGTCGTAGTTTGCGCTGGATAGTTCGCATCCTGTTTCTCTTGGTTCTGGTTCTTTCAGTCCCTGGTTGACGTGCCTGCTGTCAACCGCGTTAGCATCTTTGGGAAGTACTGTAGCCCAACGCAAATACAGAGAAGGTAAACTCACAGTTGTCGAGTCATTGCGAGCATGATTAGTATTCCCCCACCTCTCCGGACACGCCCCAGTCGAATGGCCATTCCTGCCACAGAATACACAATTGCGAGTCAGATCGGGGGTGGTGCTCTTCACGCTGTCCGTCTCGTCCAAGTGGCGAGGGTCCATGGGTTGGAGGTCATTGTCGCCGCCGCAATGGGGACCACTGCCGTCTCTGCTCATGAGTCCAGTATACACCGCGCTATGGATGGCGGAGGAGGAGATAGGTCCACGCCCTGAGATGTAAGACATCGCGGAAGCTGGGTGGTATCCTGCTTCTGCTCCGTACCCTGCCACGGTGTTGGTATTGGTGTCATATGCCTTGCCGTGCCCGTGCCCGTAGTCTGCGTTGAACGGTTTGCGGTACTCGTCCCCATAACCTGCCCCGAATGAAGTGCCATACTCCCTGAACGATTTGACATCCTCCCCCCCATAGCCCACATCTCCCCCAAACGACACACCATTGAACTCCTCCTTCACACCAAATCTCAGACCCCCCAGCTGATGATGACCACCCCTTTCGCCCATGATATCAGTTCCAAACCCGCCTGCATATCCATTGGTATACATCGGAGTACGCCCCAGACCACCAACATGCCCCGTGTGATAGGCTGGGGCTGGAGTGAAGTATTCGTACTCGTGATATCTGCTGTCCTCGCGCTTGATGATGCAGCCGGTGCCGTAGTGTCCGTTGCCAGTTGTACCTATACCAGCCTGGTTGCTATAGCCTTGGGCGGTTGGACCACTATGGCCTTGCGGAGTTGGACCGCTATTGCTTTGGGCAAGCTGACCACTACTGCTGTGAGCAAGCTGACCGCGCAACATTTCGCTTCCCGTTGGGTTACGCCACCAGGAGAATGCGAAGTGGGATGTCGGGGGTGGGTTGGTCGCGTTTGGTCGAGCTGGAGCTGGTGCTAGAGCTGGTGCTAGAGCTGGTGCTAGAGCTGGTGCTAGAGCTGGTGCTAGAGCTGGTGCTAGAGCTGGTGCTAGAGCTGGTGCTAGAGCTGGTGCTAGAGCTGGTGCTAGAGCGGGATCTGGACCTGGAGCCCAAGCTAGACCGGGCGGTGTTTCGATGGAGGGGATCGGGCCTGGTAGTCGTGGTGGTAGCGGTAGCGGTTGCGCAGGTGGTGGTTTCTTGGGAAGATCTCCTCGCCTGGTGATTATCTTGAGGGCTTTGGATTTCTTCTTGCGGGTCATTTTGGGGGCTTCTTTCTCTCGTTCTAGTTCTGGGTCTGAGAAGAGGAGGGTGGTTGTTCTGGTTGTTGGGTTTGGGTGGTGGTGGTGGTGGTGTTGTGAGGAGTGTGGTGGTGATGGGGATGGGGTTGCCTGGGTTGATGAAGGGAAAGTGAAAGGAAGGAGGTGGTAGATTGAAAGAGTGAGGATGATGACGAGGGTAAAGAGTCCAATAATAAGAAAGAGGGGGGTCATGACACTTCTGAGGTGAGGCGTGGTCGCGTTTGTTGGGTGCCTTTTCGATGTCAAGTGAATGAGTGAGCAGGTGCGTGGCTAATCTGCTGCCGACTACTGTTTGTTGTGATGCTGCTGTTACTGCTGCGATGTTCTTGCGAAGAAGTCCAGGGATGGTCATTGTGACAGGCTGCTTGCTGTTTCACCAAAAATTGCTCGGAATAGTTATACATGGAACAAGACGCAAGAGACTATAGCCAGGATAACACACGAGAAAGCAACAAGTTTTCTCATCTAAAACGCCCTATAGTTACAGCTTTTTAGATCAAGATCTCCCCCCTAGATCAAGCCAACACCATATACCACCATTCGCCCGTCCGCCAGCCTGGCTCATCCTCATCATGTGCTTTGTCCGTTCTCGTCCAATCCAACTTCATAGCCCCAACCTTCTTCATCCACTCCAATAAGAGCTGCACCTCCCATCCTCCCATCGTCGGCTTCAACATCCCTGCAATGCTAGAAGCGCTGATGCCAGGCCTCTGCGCCACACAGCTCACCACTGATGCCACCGCCAGATCCCACAGAACTCGCACGAAGTCTCCATGGATATCATACCACAGTGGAACCTTCGCGGGGAGTGACGTCGCGGGATCAATCTCCTCAGGCAAACGCGGTGGTTTCAGTGTAATGGCCTTTTCCTGCACGGGGTTTCCATACACATAGGTATCCGTCGGCCAAATCTCAACCGTAAACCGAAGCTTCTTCTTGTCCATCTGTCGAGTCAGATACCCACCATCCGTCAGACCGTACTTGTCGCGAGGGGGGTCACGCGGTTTGAGGAGCACGCGACCAGCCCAGAGTAGGTTGATAGCCACGAGCATGTCGCCGTCGTCCGCGTTCCAGTCAATCTCAGCGTGTCCCTGGTCTTGAAAAGCGGGATCCAAGACCTCTGTCTTGAATTTATGGGCGCGGCGCAGTTGGATACTCTCAATGGCTCGTTTCTTGCTGATAGCGAGTAAGAAATACTCTGTGACATCGTAGTTGCGTCCTGGGGTGATGCGACCCCGATTGCCCATGTTAAGAGCGCGTTCCGTAACGAGCGACTGCAGCGCCTGCTGGACCAAGGGCTCTCCAAATCGTTCTAGACGTTGCCGTGCCTCCATGGGGCGATAGGTCTCATCTGGAGTTACGACATTTGCTCTGACCCACGTCTTCGCTACATCCAGACGGGCCAGTTCGGCCTTCCGAGGCTGAGCCCGAGCCATCTCACTGCTCAAGGGCATGGCAAACGGAACAGCGGCAGCTAGGGCGCGCTTGCGGCTAACAGTGATCGACTGACTAACATGGTAGAATTCGTCCAGAGGATTTGTTGGCTCTTCTCGCACGTCGAACATGCTATCAAGCTGCTCTCTCGTCGCTGGTAGATCAGGTAGCTTCTCAGACTTGGGTAATTCCAAATGATGCATCGCCCAATCGACTACTCCCTCCCAGTCGTAACCGTACAGATCATCGTAGTCAATGCGTGGCACTTCATCTTTGGCATAGGCATCAAGAAACCTCTCGTGAAAGTCACTCTGCATCTTGACGATTTGCAAACGGCATTTGTTGAGAACGAGGCGGCTTCTTTCAGCCACAATATCCTGTTCCATGTCAGGAAAGCAATGGAACAAAAGAGTCCAGTCGATCTGACGTGCATCCGACCCTCCCGCCAGACTTCGAACAACGGCAAATGCCACCATGATTCTTCGAACCATTTCGGGAGCCAATGGAGCCCGGTTCCTCTTAGGAAATGTGTTCCGGTTGTTGAGCTGCTGACTTGACATGAGTGCTTTATTCTCATCGCCGGCCATGGACTCATCCCACTTGGCTATTCGGCGGTTCTGGGGTGCCATTGAAGCGGCTTCCGACCGTCGGCGTCGCTGACGAGTAACAACAGACAATCGCGGTGTGATGATATCCCCAAAGCTCTCATCAAAATCAAACCGGATGCCACTTTCAATGCCGGAGCTTTCTAGGTTCGGTACAGTTTGATTAATGAACGTGATTTCGGAGCTCTTGCGCGCAAGCAAATCCTCATTCTCAATCTCCCACCGAGAAATGGTGTTGGTCTCATGAAAGAACTGGCGTGCGCGCGGGTCATCACTTGCAGAGTAATCAAAACTGTGCCTCTGAGACTTAAGGATGTCTTCCAAGGAGTGCGGTAGTTCAGTTGCAGGAATGAGTACATGCTTTCTTGCTGCTGCTTTGGCACGGTCTTTCGCGGCCTGAAGTGCCGGAATACCAGCTTCGGTCGAGAAGGTCCCGCTTGTGGGTATGAAGGTTGACCTGGTGTTCATAAGCATCGAGTACGGAGCAAGCGATGACCAAAGGCGCCGCATTTTGCGGATCGAAGCCAACCCGGCTAATGCATGACGTCTGTGCAGCTGTCGCTCCTCCTTGGTCATCCTCAGCGGATATGGCCTGGTGATGGAGGTCAATCCCTGAGCCCCATTCTTCCCTGTTCGGCGTCGGAATGTCATAAGACGAACAATCTCCGAGCCGCTGAATGGATCGAAGTCTTCCTCCATAGCCAGTTGTTCGAGCAATTCCCTCCGCATGGCCATATCTCGCCTTTTCTCTATTGCAACGACAGACGCAGGCTTTTTATGCAGTTGCACAGTAAGCTCGTCAGGCAGTAAGGGAAAGTGACTTGTGTGCCGGCCTTCCTTTCCTTCCATCTTCTTACGTTTGCTGCCGTTCTTCTTGATCTCCGGATCGACATCAACGTTCGGAGGAAAGTAATAACGGTCTGCCGCTAGCATCTTCTTTTGCAGATCTTCGATCAGAGGATCATCAGCCTGCATCTCCACTTTATAGACAATGTTCTTTGTCACCATGACACCTTTGTTGTCACGTCCACTGAACGTTAGCTGGCTCAGCCTGCCAGCATCAACCAGTCCTTTCACCACTGTTCTGACCGTGCGGAGATCGGGAACCTCCTTGTAGCGTGTCCTTTGCCATGCAGTCATGAATGGGTACCAAAGTTCTGTCCCCATTGGGTAAGCTCCTCCAGCCTGAGCGATGATATCCATTACGATTTGCCGGCGAAGCACGGCGACAGATCCTCCTTTCCCTGCTCTGAGTTTTCGATCACTGTCCTTCGATTGCTGTGTTGGGGTTTCCACCTGCTCTGACTCCGGTGCAATTTGAGATACCGCCGGTGACGAGACTTCGACTTGATCGGCAGCCGGCTGCACGTCCGCGTTTGTGGTGCTTGCTGTGTTGGAGTCGGTAGAAATAACCATCTCATCGCTCTTTGTCTTTCCACTACCCTGAGAGGTCGTATGAGGGTCTGCTGCCTGCTCAGCACATGCGTGATTCTCAGTTGGACGTTTTGGTGTTTGCGAAGTTGCGAGCCATTTCCGCAGGGTATTATTTGCACGGGGTTTCTTTGGCGACGGACTGACTTCGCTTGCAATTGTCCCAGAATTTTTCTTGCGTGGGGAACGTCGTGTCGCAACGATACCATCACTCTTCGCAGTGTCAGCAAGATCAGCCATCGCTTGGTCTCCATCTTTCGGAGACACGGCTCGCTTTCGTTTCGTGCGCTGATCTACTGTTACCGGGCTCATTCGACGGTCAGGACTCTTTTCTCCTCCGGTTTGAACCGAAAGGCTGCTACTGTTTGCATCGACGGATAATGCACCAGGTTGGGAGGTTCCAACGTCGACTCGCCTTTGCTTCCGTGCGCTGTTAATTCTTGATTCGGGTGTCGCATCCGAATCACGCTGCTGTCGGCTTCTCTTACTTCCCCGCGCCTGATTAGCTGTGGAAGGTGTTGGAGAGCCGAGTGCCGTGCCCGAATCAGCCACCGTGAGTCGAGGCGTTTCAACCGGACGCGGTGATTGGGGCGTTACTTGGGATTGATTCGCCGTCTCACCGTCCGGGTCAAGACGATCTTTCTGGAACCATGAGAAAGATGACAGTCTCGAGGACTTGAACACAGCAATCCTACTAGCACGAGGACGTCCCTGTCGATTGCCAGCCGCCCTTCGTCGACCACGTGGAGTGACGTACACGCCGGGTGTTAGTCGTTCTATGAGCAAGATGCTGTAATCCGTCCATGTCTCATCGTATCCCATCGCTTCCAGCCTTTCCTTCTCAGACATGCCTTTGTATCGCTCTGGATCATGCTTCTTGAGACGTGGTCTAGTAGGCTTCAGCTCAACTATCTCATCACCAGAGACATCGGCGTATTCTTTCTTGACTGTGACTGGTGTAGACCTAGGGCGTAGCGGGCTGGCCCCAGCGCCAGCGGCGCCCTTGAGTCGTTGCTCAATTGTATAGCTCCCATCCAGTTGCCGCACTGCCACAGGGTCACGGCTCGAGCAATTATAGTTTGGCGGCTTGGCCACGAGGATACATTCCAGGAGGGATGCATCACCGCCCTTAAGCACCTCCTTTCCCGGACGGTCCAAGGGTAATGCATATTGATCCAGTTGAGGCATGGCATTTACGGGGGGCGGTCGGATCTTTTCGTCCTTGGCATCCTTCGGACGGAATTCGACCGCCTCCCAGAGCGCATCCCCTGCGTTGACTAGTGCCTGGAAACTTAATGCGGTGTAATGAACGTAATGTGTAATGGTTCGTTCAAGTGCTGTGTCCCGCACTATAGCCAGATGGCGCAAGTGTAATGGCTGAGACAGCTGCCAGCAATCTGTAAGTCGACTAATTGCGTTTTCTAGCGGTCTGCGGTAGTAGTACCCGAAGCAGTTCCTAATAATCCCCTATTCATGGCGTTAGTGAGTTTTCAGGTACCGTGCTTCCTTCGTTCGACTTACCTGATTGGTAAGGCCCGCAGTCCCCGCATTATCGATCGTTTCGAATATTAGATTATGGATGTTGCGGTCTGGGCTCCAAGAAGGGAGAATGCGACCGGCGTCTTCCACCTCTTGCTCCCGTTTCACTAACGTGGTATTCTGGGGGGCTTGCGATCCTCGGGCTGAACCTTCCTGGTCCATTTCGTCTTCTAGTTCGACGTTGTCTTCCTGGTCCAGATTGGCCAAGATGTTTCGACTGAACTCATGGAACAATTCCATGTCTTTCTCCGTAGGTTCCCGGATGAGCATGACACATGGATGGAATTTTTTCAGTGTATGCGCATACTGAGACAAAGCTTTCACGCGCTTCAAGACCCCGATGCGCTCGAACTTGCGAAGCGCTCGGGACAGGATTCGCCAGTGCCAATGATCTATAAATCCGAGCTTTGCTTTGAGATCATTGCGAGAGATAAGCCTGTATTCCCTCAGAATGTCAAAGAGCTTCCCGTTAAACTCATTGAAGTCGATCATCTTGGGCTTCACCCCAGACGACTCAAAGTCTAGATCGGACTGAGGTGCATGCTCTGGTGTCAAAAACCGGCGAAGGGTGCAGAGACTTGTCCGAGCAGCCTTGATTTGAATAGCCCGTTTCTCGATATAACCTTTTTGATGCAGGGCGTCTGTTCGCTTCGGTACCGACCGCTTGTCCTGACCACTGGCCTTGACCAGATCTGTCTGCACGATGCCGTTGTGCTTACGCGAGGCAATAATTGAGAGAAGAGCAAACTCGGTGGGCAAGACTTTGGTCTCATCGGGCTCATGGCCGGTGACTGCTAGCCAAGTTCGCTCCTTTGAGACGAACACGCGAACAGGCTCCGACGACAAAGTGGGAGTGTGCGCCTCGGTGGAAGACTCATCACGAGAGAATCCGGCGACATCTTGCAGGCGAAGATGGTTTCCTTCCCTGTTCTGACCCACCGAGATTTCGGGGTTCTTGGTCAGCCAGGACCAGACTTTCTCCTTGAAGCGTCTGTCCACGGTGTGGCTGCGGTCAGGAGCATCCTGTGCCAGTCTGGCATAGAATGTATCGATGAACTTTAGTATATCCGATGGTGATGCACCTGGAAGGCATTAGTTGATTTTATCATTGGGAAGTACACGGTGTAAGTGATTAAAAAAGGACGTGCAGGTGTAGATAGGCACGACAGGTGGAAGGGAGTAGTTTGATCCAATAGGATGCATGCAAGATGCAGGGGAAGTGTGTTGAGGTTTAGTAGTGGTGATGGTGGAGCATCATCACCACCTTCACTTCGTCGAGGCAAAAGAGATTGACAGGGAACCAACCTTGGTCGCCGCAGAGAGCAATCTCTGCAAGCAAAAAATCAATCAGGTCCCGAAGGCTTGGGGCCATTTTGTCCCCATAACCACTGCCTTGCACTGCTCGATCTCGATTTGGAAAAATCACCTGCAGCGGATATCGATCTCAGGTCATTGCCTGGACAACGGAGAATTTATTAAACGAGAAAGAAAATGGTAGAGGCCAAAGCGCGAATCGAACCGGCGTCGTGGAGGAAAAAGGTGGAAGTTGAGGCCGAATTGCCGGGGGGGGGCATCCACTCACGTGACGGGTCTGTCACCGTCATGTGATGGGTGGCTACATCGCTCAGAATGGGAATATCCATTGGCTTTTCCCTCAAGGTAATTGAAATCATTGAATGAAGTGAGAGACATCTTAAGAGTACTGAAGACAATATGCGTATGCTAAAGCACACAGACTTTCATCTTCGAATCCGCTCAGCGGTGCACTATTTGTATCCTCCCTCTTGACTCTCACTTCTCGCGGCCCTAGAACATCGGCATAATTGTCCGAGTCAACTCAAGGATAGTCAACTCGGATGAACTGCCACCTCGTTCCTTCCTTCCGGTCATTGTTCACCACCAACTCTGTACCAGCCTTTCCTCCGGCTTTCATAGGTAGAAACCCGCTCCCGTACTTGACCAGGAGCACATATCCGCCATCAGGATGTTGCCGTGCGCAAAACGATTCTTTTCCGCTGTGAGACAACTGTTTGGCTTGAAAGCGCCAGCATGACTGCAGGTCGTTATGTCCTATGTAAGTAGCTGACACCGTATTCCTGAAGCTGAGCCGCATCCCCTCATCTTCCATGCACTTCCAGTACGGCCCGAAGTCGTGATTAGCCGTGTCCCGGCTCCCGCCTTCTCTCTGCGGGTAGAGGCCCAAGACACCATTGCTTAATGCGATGACAAGGTTGGACCTGGGCTCGTGGATGATAAATGTTCCCCCTTTCCATGGACGGGTTGACAGCTTGTATGTCTGTAATCTCGCAAACGAAGGAAGGCCGATTGAGTCAGCATATATGGAGGCTGGAGTCGTATGAGTTGGAGTATCGCATCCTTGGTCGTCCGACGTGGACAACCTCTTTTCGAAAAAAAAAAAAAAAAAAAAAAACTACAGCCAAGCTCGGTAAGTTTAGCTATGTATGAGCATGTTTGGAGTATTCATCTCTATAGATTTCGATGTCAGGCATGCGTTACATACTCGTAGTAAAGATCTCAAGTTGTCAGAGGTTGATCTTCGCTGTGGCTTTTGCCCTTCTAACCTCGGACTTTGCTCCTGTTTCCTCGTGTGCTGGTTGAAATGTATTCCGTAATTCGTGGTGTAGGTAGTAGAAAGGTCAAAGGATAAAATTCCAATGATGGCGTGGGAGTTTGGACGGGACATACACACGTTCATGTGAAATCATAGCGGGGTATGGGTCGGAATATAACCTCCGCGCTTTGGTAGCCTCTGGCTAGTCTCATATGCTTCGATGGGTTTAGATACTGCTTTTGCGCTGGTTTCTGCTGCTTGATGGTGGCTATGATTTTGCCAATTCTAGTCATTCGGTAGTACATGAAAAGTGATAGATAATCTCAACTTATCCTAACCGAGCTGAAAATGTCTGCTTAATGAAAAGAACAAACAATTCAAGTCTACTCTCATGTCATCATATCTACAAAAAAACATCATGAAAAGAAGAGCGAATTGACATTATCACTGCCTGTTGTTTTATGTCAACATATTGGAGCATAATTGATCAGCCTGGTCAAATTCAAGTTGACTCAAAGAGAATCAACTCTGATGAACTCCCATCTTGTGACTTGCCCGTGACGAAACGTCAACATCTCATCCCAGGCCCTCATCGGCAAGAGTGCATCAGGGCCGCTGAATAGGAGTACGTAGCCGCCATCTTGATGTTGACGAGCACAAAATGAATGTCTCATTGTGTGATCAAGACTGGTCGCACTGAAGCTTTCGAAGCTAGCAAGTCCTATGAACCCCCCGGACACAGTGTTTCTCAAGTTGAGCCACCCGTTGTTTTTCTCGACACAATTCCGGTAAAGCCCCAGGTCGTAGTCCACGGTCTCTTTGGTTGGCAGAGCGTACAAGCCCAAATCACCATTTTTCAGCGCAATGACGACTTTAGACTGCGTTTCGCAGATGATGTATTTGCCTCCTGGCCATGGGCATGGTGTTTCGATGCTTGAAGTCGAGGAACCCTCGATCGCCTCGATATCAGAGGCTGGGTTAGTTTGAGACGGTGTGGTACGCCCTTCGTTGTCCGAGGTAGACATGATTGCGGTTCGGTATCTAGAACCTAGGATCTTGGTTAGATTAGCTGCGTACGTCCTCCATGTCTGCTAAAGAATAAAGTGAGGCATGTGTTAGAGAAACCTCAGGTCTGCATTAACC
The DNA here is from genome assembly GCA_012184565.1 of Aspergillus floridensis. Lineage (NCBI taxonomy): Eukaryota > Fungi > Ascomycota > Eurotiomycetes > Eurotiales > Aspergillaceae > Aspergillus > Aspergillus floridensis. The sequence goes on from WOUI01000005.1 coordinate 199,809, forward strand.
TTCTGGCTCTTGGTCTTCTTGAATTTGTTCCGACACCTTCGTGAGTTGCTGGATGTACACTTGAGGGAAAGGTAGAAGGTAGGAATACCTTAGATCGTTGGCCTCGGTAGCAGGTTGGAGACCCGCGGGGAGTGGAGGACGGGATAAACTGAGTAGCTTAGGTGTTACATGTACGGAAGATTGGAGAAGAAACGTAGTGTTATGATCAGGAAGGAACTTGATCAAGCGGCCATATAATAATTCTACGCAGTAAACTGCTCATGTGTTGATGACCCTCTTGACTTGGACAAAGTGAATTTGTTTGTCTGTTGAATGTGTTACGCTCTAGTTAAGCAATACTCACAGCAACTGGCCTCTTGCCCCACCGAGTGTTTTTGCTTACAAGACCCCGCAATTGGAAGTGTCATATCACTATAGCTACATACTACTCGGTGCCAGTATTTCAACCTTGAGGGCGGCTATCACTATTTGTATGGTACGTAGCTGCATAGTGCATAATTACTCAGCCCGGTAGAATTGTGTATGACTTCATGCATTTCGACGATCGGTTGCTGATCTTCCGGTCGGGCCAGGGTCCAAGTGGAGCTGGTAATGATCGAAGACATACCTAATCCTGTGGCTCGAAGCTCCGGGCATCGGACGGGAGGGACATTGGACAATCCGAGAATAAATTGTGCACATAGGACCCCGTACTCCTATCTCAAATCCTTTGACGAAAGCTATAGTAGAACGGATTATATCCAACGGTAAGCGTGGGAGGCAAATCTCGTATTCCAGCGGTGGTGGGCGGGTCAGACCAGCAGATGAACCGCTGGGATGAAATTGTGGGATGGAACCTAGATCCCAGCACCCTCCCAGACAGAATCACAATAGAGTGAGACAACTGTGGCTCTTATAACATCAGCCAAGTCTACGGCTGAAGGATATGCAATGTTTGGGTTGTTTATGCTGTTGATGTTTGGTGAAGGAATGAAGGAATAAGTAAAAAAAATAGAGAGTGACGGAACGGGCGGATGACATCACCGCGACCGGGTTACGTCAGGCATCGCGGCCAGTCAAAAAAGCCATTCTGTTCGCCGATTTCAATGGGCAGGGGGAAAAACAATTTCCTAAAGCCGTCGTTTCCGGGGTCTTTTTCGCCTTTGAGCACTGCTAGTCATTCTACTCCCATCCCATTCGATTCGAGAGTTACCTACTTCTCTCCTATACTGACTACCTTTTGTCCTCCTTTTCCACCTCACCATGCCTTGCATTGTCTCGGAAGCCACTTTATCAATCTAAACACCCATCACATCACAGAACAACTAATTGACAGATCAAGCCGACTGCTACGTGCCGCTTCTAGCCCCTCCATCATGGATGATACTGAAGCAACCGCCGGGACGGCGCCCTCGGAGCCTCCGCAGCTCCCTTACTCTTTGCGCACAAGGAAGAAGTCGATCGCGTTTTTCTGGATTCTCTTCATCATTGATACAATGGCCCAACCGCTCATCCTATACTGGTGTCTATGGTATCTCACTGATCTCTCTCACAACGTCGGTAAGTTATCAGTCTTCCTGCACACTCCCGACCCTCCCGACCTTTATTGATTTATTTTGCCGTCCAGTATTTAGTATTGTGACTGCCTCCTTGGGAGGTATCTCGGTCTTCGAATACTTCTATCGGTTATACAACCTCTTTCGCAAAGATTCTCGCGCTCGACCCTTAAACGCACCGAAAGGATGGGTATGTTACTTGTTTGCCAACGTCATGGGTCATACTGACTCTCATACAGCTAGACTTCTTCCACATCAACTTTACTATCGTTTGGTTGATCCTCGCAATTGAATTGATCGTGTAAGTGGCATAGGCGGCAAGGATATTGGATAACAGCTAACCTCTCTCAGAGGAACTGTACCTGCAGAGCCATACGGTAAGTTGATCTTAGTTCATCGTGCCTCTGACTCTGACTCAGGCTAACATTACTGGATGTATAGTGCGTCTCGTTGCAATGGTCCTCCCAACCGTTATGTTCTACTTTGGTGGTGTCTACCTCACCCTTGATATCCTGCGCGCATGTGGCGTGAAAGCACCCTTCCGAATCTCCTCCACGCCCAAAGGCTCAACAATGCCCACCGCCTTGTATGTGCTCATTGAAGATGTGGTTGCCGTGGATGGAGGTGGCGGTCAGATCTATCGATATGCCCTTCGGACGCGGTACCTCTCCAGCCCATACTTCCGCCGTATGCTGTTTCAGATGAACTGTTTCTGGACCGGAGGATCCATCGTATGTGCTGCTGCTATCACCGCGATCATATTCACCGTGGAGGAGCCGGTTGCCTATACTGTAAGTCCGTCCACTCCCCATTAGTATGTCCAGCATGACTAATGAGCCTCTTAAAGCTGGGCTGGACGCTTCCATTCGCCTGGGCTGGAATCTGGACTTTGATCACTATCCCATGGGTTCAGAGTGATCTTCGACGCGAAAGACAATCATGGGGCGCGAACCACGGTGAAGGAGGCATTGCTTATACCGACGACCCCAATGCGCCATCCGCCCGGACGCGACTCGAAAGTGTTCATGACCGTTTGCCGAATCTATTCACTTGGGGCCGCGAAAAGGAAACTGCGCCATCAAGCCCATCCGCTCAATCCTGAATAAGACTTTCGGGGTTGCGATACTTCTTGACCTACCTGGACGTAACCACATTTGCTTCGCCATATCACAATAGTGTTCTTCCGTCCGATTCCGGCAACTCCAAGCACACTCAAGATGAGCTTGGAAGAGGGACTATCGAAGTTCACATCAACCCAACAACTGCACAACGAACGTGAAGATTACGAAAAATGTTCATGATGAGATTTACGACGGCTGCGCCGACATGTTACTGTACATAAAGATACCCAAGCCTTCTTCTTTTTCAAAGCGACTTGTTGATAGTTGCACCTTGTGTTCGGATACCTAGACTTGTTATTCTCGGCTTGGGACATTTGCTTTTAAGATACTGGAATCATAGTACCAAAATTGTACAAGACTATATACTTTGCCGCCAGCAGCAAACAACCCATCCCCTCAGTTCTGGTTAGTTCTTTCTTCGTTGCGCTCGTGCCATCGTCAATCCTTCCTAGGAAACATGCACGCATAGGCCGAGTCTCCTACATATCGTGACATGATCGAGAGGTGCCGTGACGGGGATGTCATGCGCCGCTGGAGGTACAGATGTAGTCGACACGACGACCAACACTGTGGCAGACTCACAAATGGCCTCAGCATCTGGCGGAAGCAAATGCCTGGGACCAGATCGGCTGATGTCGACAATTGCCGTCTCTACCCAGTCAGCTGTAGCCATCTCCGCTCCCCTTCAAGCCGAGAAACCATCTCAATGCTTTGCCCTTCACCCAAGCCCTTCATAATCTCTTCTCTACCCCGCCCAAGGGTAACCACTCAAACAGGCCTCAAAGCATAAAACCTGACTGGCAACAGCCGAAAATTCTTCGGGAACCCCAATTGCAACTCCGACGCCACCACCGCCAGCCCACTGTCCTTGAACAGGGCCCGGAACTTCTCATCCGTGCGCGTCACACTACTATCCTCCTCATCGAACATATCCTCCCCGCGGGGATCCGTCGACTGATTCTCCTTGACAACCAACACGCCCGTCTCCGTCAGCGCCCCGCGACACCGGACAAAGTACTCCGCCAGCTGCTTATCGGTCAAATGGCCCACGCAGAACTGCGTCCAGATCAGATCGTAGCGCTTGTCGGGGTGCCAATCCTCCAAACCCAAAGTGTAGATGTCGCCGACGACGCCGTCGCGCTTGAGGGAGGAGTCGCGGATGATCTGGATGAACTTGTCGACGGGCTCGACGGCGTCGACGGTGGTGCAGACGTGGGCGAGCAGGCCCTCGGTGACGCGGCCGACGCCCGCGCCGCAGTCGACCCCGCGCGCGAGTTTGCCCTCCGTCGGGCAATCGGGGATCAAGCGGCGGACTTTGTTCAGGAAGGTCTTTGAGCCCCGGAGGTCGATCCGCGTGTACCAGGGGTATTGGCCGAGCATGCCCAGCATCACGTTCGCGTTGGCGGGGACGCTGTTCCAGTAGCGGAGGGAGGCCGCGGGGTCGATCTTTGCGTCCGGCGGGGGTTGCGGTGTGGTGGCTGGGTCGGTCATTGCGGATATGTTTTGAAGGTGAAGATAAGAAGGGGGAGGAGTGGGAGATTATGTTTCGCAATGCTGACCACAGGAAACAAAAGGTCGCGCGCAGGAAGCCTTGGATGTGATGCGGATATCGAATCTGCACAGACAGGTCCGCGGAGCTGCTAGCAGGCCTCAGGCAGGAAGGCCATCATATCCCGCTTACCTAATCGCGCCGTGAAGAACTACAAGCATCCACGCAATGTCTTGTGTGAGTTCGATTCAGCATACACAGCGGGAAAAGTGGCTAGAGGACAGCTGACGATGGCAACGGACGAGTCCCCCGGTGAGGAACATACTGTGTTCATGCGATGGGCCAAGTCCCAAGGCGTGACGATCAACGGCATCACGCCAGCGCGATTCCCCGGCCGACGCCTGGGCATGAAAGCGACGCGAACGATAGAAGTATGCATTATACCCCATGCCCTAAAGACCCTCGTGATCGATGAACCATGCCTAACTTTTCTGGTGTATGCTAATCCAGCGGTAGGAGAATGAGGTCATGCTCAGCGTGCCCGTATCAGCAATGCTGACCATCGACTCCATCCCCTCATCATTCGTGGAGCAATTCCCCTCAGGCTCATCCATCCACTGCATTCTCGCTGCATTTCTCAGCCACGGAGACGCCGCCTTACTCAAGGAGCTAGAGCCCTGGCGCAAGGTGTGGCCCAACTTTCGCGAGTTCGAGGACACCATGCCCGTGCTCTGGCCGGAGCATCTCCGCCGGTCCAATTCCGCCTTCGAGAAAGCCACAAGCGACAGCAGCAGCGAGAGTTCCTCGTCAACAGCACCACCAAGCCTATTACCCCCCTCAATCTCCGGACTCTGGAATACCTTCCAGAAAGAACCAGTAGGCGTGGACTACGAAACCAGATACCAGAACCTCCTGAGCCAGCAGGAAAACCGGCTACAGGCCGCATGGGCACATGTGCGCACCGTATACCCAGAGATTGACTGGAGCACGTTCGCCTACTACTGGGCCATCATCAACTCGCGGAGCTTCTACTATGTCTCACCGGGCAAAGAAGAGCCGGAGGACTGGAACGATGCTATCGCCATGGTCCCGTTTGCGGATTACTTCAACCACGACGACGATGCGGTAAGCCAGCCCGCCAGCCAGCAAGCCAGCCAGCCCTTACGCACTCAAGCCAAACCCAGCCCAACCCCCACCCTATCCGAACCAAATATTTAACGTCCTTTTTCGAAACAGGCGTGCGAAGTCATCTGGACCGGCGAGAACTACCTCTTCAAAGCAACCCGACAATACGGTATGCAACCAACCCCACAACAACACGAACACCTTCTTCACCACACTACAAGAAACCACACAATCTAACAACCAACCCACAAACTCCACAGACCAAGACGAAGAAATCTTCATGAGTTACGGCTCCCACTCCAACGACTTCCTCTTCGTCGAATGTACGCTGTCCCCCTTCCCTAGCCCTTAGCCCTTAGTCCCCCCGAAAAACACAATCTAACCAAGGAAAAACAAGATGGCTTCTTCCTCCCCACCAACCCCTCAGATAGCATCTACCTCGACGACATCATCTTCCAAGATCTCACTATCGAGCAAAAGAAAGACCTCATCGGGCAGGATTTATTCGGGTAAGGCCAGGGACCCCCCCGACCCCCCCCCCTCTCCTTTCCATCTTGATACCCGCAAAACAAAAAGAGGGGGAAAGCTAACCATACACCCCAGAAACTTTGAACTCACATCCCCAACCACCACACCAACCTCACCCATCCCCAAAAACATCCAAGCAGCCGCCGCCCTGAAAACCATGAGCCGCCGCGACTGGAAACTCTGGATCACTGGGCGCTCGCGGCGGGGGTTCTTGGGCGAGCAGGTCACGGAGATGATTTGGGGGTGGGTCGAGGTGTATCGGGGGGAATGCGAGGCGGTGATCGGGCGGATTGAGGAGGCGATGGTAGCCCGAGATGATTTGCGGGGCTGCGTTGGGGACGGAGGTGAAAGTGGGGGTGGTAGTGGAGGTGGTAGTTTAGAGGGGAAGGATGATGGGAGTACTGCTGCTGCGTCTGTTGTGTCCTCCCCGGCCGCCGTGCGGTCTCCGGAGTGGGAGCGGGGCAGGCTTGAGATGTTGCTGGAGAGGTGGAGGCAGCTTCGGGGGTTGTGTGAGGAGGCTTTGGAGATGGTTGGGGTAGCAAGAGAGGAGTAGTATAGACAAGCATTAGATAGACCAAGTGGGGAGGGGGGGCGAGGGGCTGTTATAGAGTCACTTGCTACACAACGCCTCATCGAGGAACAGCGTGCTAACAGCCCCAAAGCGTCCTAGGGCAAGGAGATTTCTGAACACCGCTCATCATGAAGAGCTGTATGGCATGGCAGAAACAAATAACAAATAATATTGACCCGGAGTACCTTTGAATTGCACCGTCTATCCCGATATATACCCACAGAACCATACCACGCACCATATGTTCAATGCGCTTATATCGCGCATCACCCACAAATGCAACTCCGTAGACGGCCATACTCATATCCCTGCACATGCAAAGGGTATACACTTGCAATTAGCGTCTAGGGTCTGAAAAAAAGAGCCAAGAACAAGAATGGTACATGCAGAAAAGATATTTTTGAAAGGAAAAGAGATTAGGGTTAAATAGAGGTTTTTTACGGGGGGAAGAAATCAATAAGGATGGATGGCAAAATCAGGGGGCGGGAAGCAACGACAAAGATCCCCAGATAAACTCCTGGTAATATGAACAGACTCCATGGCAAGAAAAGCATACCGATGTGCCGACGCCTACATACGACCCACTGCATTGGGGGTATCACAAGGCAAATGCAAGGTCAGGAATGTGCAACAAGCGAGGTCTTAACGAGAACAGGATAGTGAAACAAGGGATCCTGGAAGAGGTGCGATGTTCGAACGTATGCCTTCCGCTGTGAAGCATGGAGACTATTTCCGAGAAGGCATTAGTTTGCGGCCAAAGTTGCGGATTGATGCGGTCTTGTGGCTGGAACTACTGAGAAAGAATCAGTTTCGCTCAAAGGTGTGTTCCGTGCAGTTCACATAAGCTTACCTTTCTTCCGGTCCATCCCAGAGCTTGGTGGTCTGAGACCGAGGCAGAGCTTGACCCGACGTCATTGGTCTGCTGGGAGGATTGACAAGTCGGCGAGATTGCTACATGACCAGTTAGCAAGAAACTTCAATACTGATTGACTTCGGGAAGTACATACTTCCCAACGAGCATCCACATCAACCTCGCTCGCCGACCGAGAATCAGAGATCACTCCAATCGGTTCATTAATGCTGAGCATGCTAGACCCGAGTGAATTTGACCGCGCAAGCGGCAAAGTCCCCGAATGTCCGGAGCGTTGTGACTCCGAGTATTCACTGTTTGAGTCGACACTGGCCAGGCTACTAGCTTTCTCAGACGTCGATTGCACAACACTGTCTGAATTATGTAGAAGCTGGGATGAGCTTACAAGCTCGCGATACCGCTTCTGTTGTTGCTGTTGCTGTTTGGAGGGTCGATGATGAGAGAACTTGTTGCCAAGAATCGCAGGTGCATGCGAGATAAGAGCCTTGATAACGTCCTTCTTGAGACGCAGAGCCAGATCCAGGTTCGACCATGTCTTATTCTGATACTCAAGCACCGGCAATCGGAAGACGAAGTCATGAAGATCCTCCAGATTGTGGTCACCCTTGCCTTTGTAACTCAGGCAGAGCACCACGTCGTGCACCTTGACATGAGCCAACGTCATATAGTTTGATGCACGTGACATCATCTGAGCCAGGTCATCCGGAGTCTCCTTGGACTTGCCTTTGCTGGGTCTTCCAAGTGCGAATTTCTTTGACTTTTCGTCGCCAGTGGAATTCGTTCCGGCAGTGTTAATTAGCGACTTCTCTGTGGGCTGTCTTGACAACATGCGTAGGCTGTCGACTGATCTCTTCTTGCTCAACGTCCCGCTCGTCGACGGGCGCATCAAAAGGTTTGGATCTTTATCCTTGTGGATAGGAGTCAGTGCAAGGCCCTTGAGATGGCGATGCTGGGATCGAGGCCTAGCCTCCTCCGCCAGAGAAAGCGTGGGCTGGAGTCTTAACTCAATGGCCCCGGACCCCTTCAAGGACAAATCGTCTGTCGACATATCGCTCTGTTCAAGTCCAGGGGATGTCTTTGGGCGTTCCTCCTCCTCGGAGTCAGATGAGCCATCGATAGGCTTCATGTTTTTGATCATGAAGGGTGAAAACCCGCCATTTTCGAAAGCGGTTGACCCAACATTAGGAAACATGTACTCAAATACCTTCTGGCCGAGCACCTGCTCCAATTGAACCTTGAGAGGGAAAAGAGAAACTTCGAAATCGTCCACAACTGGTATGCCAGCAACTGCCTCGAGCATATGCCACTTGACCTTGATCATATAATCATCCGGCCCGTCGAGACTGCGAGCTTGGTCAAGGTAAGGAACGATGATCTGGGGATAGATCGCATCTGGGAGCAGATTCAAGCCATACAGTCGCTCGACCGCAACTTCATTATGGTTCGAACCGTCACTGTTGTCTGTGCGATCATACGCAGCATTCCTCAACTGGAATTCAACCAATGGTTCGGACTGATCCTTCATCAAATGCCACACAACCTCACTGGCCGAAATATTCCAGCGAAGGACTCCATTCGCTTTCGACATGGTCGGGTCAATCTTTCTTTGGGAGCTTGTGATGGCTTTCATCAGGAAGAACAGCTCGTCCTCGCATTGAGTAAGGTCTTTCTCAAGGACCAAGCGATCTTCCCAGCCTTGTTTGTCCAAATACTTGGCATGGATCTGGAAATGCTCTTTGATCTCCTCTAGTTGTCGAATGCGGGCTTGGAGTTTAAACACCATCTCCGGAGCACCCCTCAAGTCACTGAAATCGGACGTGAGCATGATCCTTTCCAATCGTTCATTGCGGACCTTTTCCAGTGGTTCACTATAGAGAAGGAGGTCCAGAACGATGATATACATTGAATAATACTCAGCCGAGTCACAGATGGCTCTGAAGTGAGGGAAATCAACACTGATGTGATCCATCCTCGGCTCCTGCTCTTCAATGTTGAGAGGTTGCCCTGGTTGGCCCTTGGCCACTTCCTCGTTGTACTTCAGACGAAGATTGTTGTACTTGTCATATCGCAAGCTCGCCGAAGTCTTCTGAATAATCCTCGAGAAGCCAAAGGGATTCAACTCAAAGTCGAATACTGCTTCTAGGGTCAACCAAGGTGGCCACGCTGAACCTGGTGAATTGCCATATTTGTTGCCTGCATAGAACTGGAGGTGGTTCATTAGATTCTTCTGTGTTGCCACGAAGAACTGGGCTCCGTCCATGCAAAGGGAGAAGCGACGTTGAACCAGACCGCTAACATCATCAGACACTCGCTCTTTGTCCATGATAGAGATGACCTGTAGTTGCATCCCTTTAGCGGCGACCAGCAACACTGATTTCTGGTTCTTTTCACTCTGGAGCTGGATTTGAGGGGCGATGAGCCGCAGATGATAACTGTTTTGAGGTGTAAATTCTGGCGCAATATTTTCGCTGGAGCCCTCCGATGTAGGAGTGCTCGGCTTTCTCTGCTCCTGGTTCTCTTGTTCTTCGGCGCTCACAAAGCGTTTGGCATCATTCAACAGCTGCTCAATGCGATCTTCGACACTGTCATCATCATCGCTATCCACGAGGCCTCGAGCATCCGAGGGACGTCTCGATGCTGTCCGGAACAGTTTCGAGTGCTTTTGCTTGTTCTTGTTCTGCTCGTCCACGATATCGAGGATGAACTTAACTGCCCGCCGAGACATGTAGTACACGAAACCCCGTCTCTGGCTTACTTGGTGGATGTAACGAAGCATGATGTTCCTCAACGAATTGTTCCACTTGAGTTGAACATTGTGAATGATGAACCGATTGTTGAAATCGCTTGCCAATTCGTCATCAGGGCCCGAGTAGAGTCCGTCCATATCGGCGTCCCGAGCGTCACTTGTAGAATCTGAGTCAGTTCCCATCTTAGAAGCGCTGTCATTGGCGAAGGCTTCCGGGCTTCTTTCCACTGGATGCCTCTCTTCCCGGGCTATCAGCCTTTCAATGCGTTGCAGACCAGCTGTAAGGAACGCTCGTCTCCGCGTCAACGTTTCTGCTTGTCTCAGATAGTCGGCGTGCTGCTTCCTTAACTCGGGATCATGATCTACCTCCTTCGCCATGCGAAGTTCCTGCTCACCAATGGTCCGGTTGCAATCACGCATCTGAGCCTCGACGGAGACCAGGCGATCTCTAATCAACTCCATTTGCACTCGACGAGGCTCATTGTTCTCAGACATCACACAAATATGGGTCGGTTCGTCACCAAATGAGCTATATCCAGTCTCATCTGGGACTGTCTGCCCATGGTCGGTTTGGCGGAAGTACGTGAAGCGTGGCGTGAATGCCAGAGGCAAGATCTGGGTCCGAGGGTTCGACTCCTGAGGCAGTATCCAGTCCAATTCCACGAAATCGTCCATGTCTATCCAGTCAAGATTCTGATCAGGGATCGTGAACCGAGACAAGTCCACCGATGCGACAGGCTGTTGGAAGGAGGACAGGATATCATCCCTATTTTTCTCGATATCATCGAAATTTGTGCCTTCAATGCTGGCGGAAACAGCACGAAAGTCTGCGGCCTGCAGATCCAGTTGTGCCTGATTGATCCGCATCGCGCTCGCCTTGGTTTGCTTCAAGCGACCCTTGGCCTGAGTTTTGACGTGTTCCCGTCTTTGATGAACATCAAGCTTGAGACTGTCCAGTCGAACTTTGATGCCGGTGGCCGTCACGACATCTTCCGCGTAGTCTTCGCGATCCTTGTGCTTATAGATATGGGCAACAAACAGTGGAGCAAAGAGTAGCTTGTACTTGACCGTCGCTAAATGACGGTTGAACTTCTTGCTCGTTTTTGTGACACCAGGCCACAGCGGTCCTTGTCGAACTGGCAATGACATAACGCCGGAGAATAGAGACCACCAATTGAAGAAATGTGTGAAGAAGCGGGGACTCAGATGCACGGTATTGTAGCTTGCAGACGGCTGGACGGAGTCAACAGACCAATTTCTGCTGACCGGTGCAATGACAGAGATCGATAGATGAATGTGGTTACTGCGGAAGCCGCGGTAGGCGTCATAGTTCTGTTGACAGTTTAGCTTTGAACCTTGCAAAATTCAGGACACATAACTTACCTCTTTATGTGCTGGGTCAATGAGGAGGGGGTTTTGAAGGACAACATCATAGTGAGGTCTGAACTGGAATGACCGTTCATTCTCATTGACGTTCCGCTCGAACACTAAGCCAGCAACCAGACGCACGTCACCCGATAGCTTCATAACGACTTTCTTGAAGTGAGCCGCATTCTTCAGATCGCTGGAAGATGATGTCGTTTCCAGATCCTGGGCCGTAGCCTCGGCCATATATCGTGCCTCGTGGCTGTAGTCGGGTATTGCCAGCACGTACTCCCCACTCGTAACGCTCATGAACTCCATTGGATCATCGCTGGTATGGATTTCCCATTTAACATCCTTGCGCCAACACATTACGAATCCACCACCAAATCCTGTAACAACGTATGGGTCACGCGATCCTTTGAGGCGGAGATGGACGTCTCCGTCCTCCTTCCATACTACCTTAATTCGCGAGTGGAAACTCAATCTGATCTTGTCCCAGAAGCCGACTCTATCAGACGGATCAATCTCGGTCTTTGTGAAACCTTCAATTATCTTCATCATGTCCTGAATAACGGGCTGATAAGACATGCCCCAGGAAATGCTTGTGGGCAGGCTGGTATTGATTTCGAAGGTGGGGTCCGAGTATGTCTTCACAGGAGAAACAGATCGCCAGACTTCGATAGCGAAAGGCGGACTTATCGACCCATCTGACAGTTCTGTTGAAGGGACCAATTCCAACTTGACCTGTCTAGCAGATTTATGATCGCGGTACTCCTCGGCAATCACGAAGTTAGTCCGCAGGGACCAGCTTGATAATCTTGGGGATTGTCCGGGCCGTAGTGCCGGGATGTGCAAGAGGTCCAGCGGATAATCTCTGAGGTTAACCCGAGCTTCTCCCATGTCCAGCTGAATACTCATAGGAACAAGCAATGCATACTTCATTGACATTGGCATGCCTTTGCCAATGCTGTTGAGGAACTTGGGATAATCTTCCAGGGGAAAAGACGGCTTGTCGATCACAAGATTGATGTCACTTATCAAAGCGGACAAGATAGCAGGTCGATTTGGAATTGACAGGACAGTTTCTGTCTCTTGCACGTCTTCTGGCGGTTCGTCCGCGCCGGAGAAAAGGTTTCTCACCTCCCTGATCGACGTACCCTGGAACCGTAGCGCGGAGTCAATCTTTGATTTCCAGGATCGGGCATTATGCTCCTGAAGCCGGTACCACGCGTTCTCGGCAGAGATTTTGGATTCGCACGATAGACAAGCAGCACCTTCCGTATCATAACGGAACTTCCGGTCTCGTCCACGTTTTTCATCATTCAAACTCTTGCGCGGCTTTGCATCGGCACTCCTACTTCTCCTCCTCTCCTCACTTTGGCGTTCACTGCGAAGAGTCCGGTGACTTGACCTGGTACGAAGCCTGGATGAAGTGCGTCGCTGATCTGTCTCCTTGATCTTCTGCAATTTTAATTCAAACGCCTCTTCCCTCGCCAGGCGCTGACGCTGCTCCAGTAAACCAGTGCGGTAGATGCACCCAAGCTTCCATTCAAAAGCATCATCTTCCATCTCAAAGAGTAATGCTTTGCTGCGCAAGGAGATCCTAGGCACCTTCTTCGGGTCTTCCGGGTCTCTCGCTGCTCCAAATTCAGCCGAATGACCCTTGAACCGTTGATGGAGTTGCTTGAGTGCCTTAGACGTATTGATGAAGTTGTCAAAGATGCGATGCATGACCATATGATGCGGAACTCCAAGTCGGATGAAGTCCGCCCAAACATCGATTGATTTCTGCTCAACCATGCTCGTACCCTGCTTTATTTTCATCTTGCGCAAGTCAAGCCTGACGCTGTTCATGCTTATGATTCTAGCCCATATCCCCTTGAGCTTGGGAGCTTCGGCATGCAATCGTACCAAATGAGCTCGAACAAAGGGAGTAGAGAGGCGGTGAGACCCCCCTGTGAGCCCGTAGATCTGCAGCAACATTGGGGGATCCGCAGGGAGGAAAGTCTTGACTTGGATGACTGTTGCCCTTACATCGACGGTGACAAGCTCGCCTCTGGAAGAAGCCCGTGACGACGGAGGAGAAGAGAAGCCGTTCAGACCTTGGGATGCTTCTTGGTCTTGATTTCCAGATGCCCTACGCATGAAAGCGTTCTTAAGCACAGAAATAGCAACCCCAAGACAGTAATACCGGTAGAGGGAATACTGGAGGTACACCCCTTTGAAGACAGAATTGATGTTGAAAATCGGTCCCAGGCGATCGCTCATAGTGCTCAAAGCAACCTCGAACCTCGGAAGGGAGAAAAAGGGTTCAGCCTCCAGAAAATCTTCCGATTCAATCACGAATCCTTCGAAGCCACGGACATGAATGGCAAGTCGACGACCATCGGCAGCGACGCCTAGCTTCTGCCTTGGGGGCGAGGTAGGAAATTTGAAGGACGACTCATCACCTATTGTTGAATGACTAGGCGTACGTCGCCTTGAGAAGCTGACAGCAATAGGCTCAGACTTCTGGGCCTTATAGTCTGCGGTCCATGATTGCAGCTGAAATGAAACGCCGCGAGATAGCGATGAGACACTGGCATCAACACCGGCAATCTCCAAGCTAAGACCAGTGGCCTCAAACTGGAACCTGAGGAGCCATGGGGGGACACGCCTCAGGACACTAGGCTTCCGCTCTTCGACGGACATAGATACCGTTCTCTTATGCTTGGTATGAGCGCGGAATTGCTCAATGACCTCGTAGATTCCGCGATTCACTTCATCATTGACCATGTGTGCGGAAGCAGTATTGAGATTACCTGATGCCATCACGCGTACCTCTGGAGAAGCACTCAATAGAACCTTGAACTCCAATGACTCAGTTGTGAGGAGGTTATGTTTAATACCAGATGGGGTCTGATAATATAATTTGTGCGAAGCCACCCGATAAATTGAGGACAATGAGTAATGCACTCCACCTTCCGAAGAGTGCGAAGACTCAATATCAAGCGAAATTGCTGATATCGATGATATGAGAAGATTGTAGTCATCGTTGGAGGTTCGGTCTGGGCTGGTAATCGGCAGAACAAACCTAACCACCGGCTCGTGAATGGATACTTTGATGCTTGCTTTGGGAAGCAATCGCGATATCAAGCGATTATTGTCTCTTTTTTTGCCTCTGGGTGATGTTCTGCGGGACTGCGACAGTCCGAGGAGTCTAGAAACCTGCCTTGGCTCAAGATCGAGGGAAGGTGAGGTAACAACCAAATTGGCAAACAGAATATTAGTGTTGCGCTCCTCCGGGTTGTACTCGTCGAAGGAGCTGATGGTTTTGGAAGGAAGAGTGGTCTTTATCGTCGTTGTGGCCATCGGGATATAAAGTATGTTGTCGCTTTCACCTGAGCCATCGTCCAAGCTGACCGAGAGAGAGATGGCGGCAAGAAGAGCCTGATGCGCGACGTCCTTGCGCTGAAAATACATCCGATGGGCAGGACTCTGCTGATCCATTCGGTGTAAGTCGATGCCTATCTCGTGAGATACGATATTGAGAAAGATCGGAGTTTGCTTTTCCGACGACGGTTGAAAAGCCCGAGACAGGCGGAAAAAGCTCAGCGCCACCTGGATCCCTTGTATGCCGCGTAGTATAGAACCGGCAAACTCTTTCGAATCTGCGACGGTCTGTACAATTGAGTCATCCCTACTCCCGGGTTGATCAAGTTCTTCGACGAAGTCAGCAAACGACATCTCGTCGTCGGTGTTGTTGCTATCCAAAGGCTCTTTTGGTGACTGCTTGGATTTCTTGACGCGCTGCATGAATGTCATAAGGTCGTCATATGGAATATGCATCCTTCCAACCTTGAGAGCTATTGAAGCATCTCTGAGGCCATCCAATTCTTTATGAAGAAGACCATGTATATGCACGCGAATATTGTCCAGCACTTCGGTCGATTCGCCTCCATCAACGGCCAGGAGCACATTCTGAACGTTCATGATCCACTCAGCGGGCTTCTGTTCGCTAGCATCGGTGTTCCCAGACCGATACAAAGTGCCTCGATCGACCATTTTGCGCCTAGTATCAACTCCCAGGGAGAGCGATCCCATATGTATCTGACCAGCTTCGACAATATTGATGGTAGTATTGACAGCCACGACATCCACCAACTTCAACCAATGAATTTTCCGATGTAACTGTTTCACTTGCTCCTTGATGCGCATCAAGCTCTTCCACGTCTTACTCCGCTGCTTAGCGGTGTGCCCAGCCGCTTCCGTGCTTTCCTTGTTCAAATCATTGTCCTCCGAAGGACTCTGCGGCCCCGAGGCACCGGGTCTGTTCACTGGCTTGCGAGCTTTTCCCAAAGCTGACGGATCCAGCGTCACTTTGAGCTCTGTTAGCTTGAGACTGAGCCATGTAGGTTGCGCGAATGACGGTGGATGTAAGGACAGCCCGAGGCCACGGAGTTCGATCTGCACGCCATCTTTCGGGACATAGGTAATTCGACGGAGAGAGAGGTATCCTATTCGCTGAATGGAGACTCCGGTCGCAATTCGGACAATGGCAAAGATAAGGAAGGATAGGAGGTATAAGAAAAGGAAGCCCACGAGAATCGTGGTCGGACTGAAGAGCGTCATCGTATTTCACGATCAGCGGGACTGGCCGGTTGCACAGGACGGGGAGTCGTCAGCCAAGAAATCATGGAGATGCTGTAGGTCGTTTGGTATCTGTATAAGAGGTAATGAGCGAAAGGAGGCTATCGCAAGCCACGATGGGTGAACAGTCCGAATGGACGAACAGCCTTGAATCGAGCCCGCGATCCTCCTGTTCTCGAGGGAGAGAGAGGGGGGGAATGTATTCCCTGTCTGCGAAACCGGCGAAGGACAGGTCTCCGTTAATACGAGACGTGCCGACCAGCCGGGGAGATGATGCGACAAGTACGGGCCAGTTTTAAGTCACTCATGCTTCTTTTCCGTTTGAGTTTGTTCTTTCCCGAGCATATGAGGCGAAGGGGAAGAGTTGGATGTTTGATGATGCAACAACCGTAGTTGAGGCAGCTCGAAGAATAATCGAGGATGGTTAATACAACCAGCTGTCAGCGGCGGAAAGGTCGAACCCGACGCGGGCAGAACTGGAAGCGGAAAGCCACCCACTCCCACTACTCCCACATCCACTTTTGCCCAGTGGCCGGACCGTCCGTCCGGCTGGCTCGGCAGTTTCCATACGGTTGTACACCCTCGTACGAAGCCCGAAAGTACCTGTACTCTAGTACTATGTAAGTTAACAGCTTACGTAGTATTGAAGGTGGGTGGGTTTGCCCGCCTTTTAGGGGTGGTTCGTCCGAAGATCAGCTTACAGATATATTGAAATTCGTAAAATTAAAGGTGCCTGTCAATTGAACCTGCATGTCAATTGGGTCGCATGCGCTCCCTTTGACTACGACCCCTGTCACAGCCACTCGGGTCATCTGGCGTTTTGCTTGCATGGAAGTACAGTACAACCATTAGCTTACACCACGTCAAGCGCTGCAATGCCTACTACAGAGTTGCGGTCCCTGAACCTAGATAGGAGGCAAACTCATTTCGTTTGACGCTATTTCAAGTCTCATGGCCTTTGAGTATTTGCACAAGGCGTTGAAAGAGAGCTATGTTCATGCTGCAACAGTTCAACAGCTCTAATCTGGATGGTATAATCCTGATTCTTGGGTTATACAAGTAGGAACATAGTAGAGTGATATTATATATGGTGATAACTATTGCGCTTTTGCGGGCAGTAGGGTCACTAGGGCTCGCCTTGGGGGAGCACGCCTTCTATAGAACAACCATCGATGCCAGAATAGCCAAATAGCCGCATGATCTTCGGAGTGCTCCGCATCGGCGTGGCTAGGTCAAGGGTTGCAACGAGCCAGACCTTACGCGCTTCAAGGGCCAGGGAGAAAATGTTAACCCGTAACATTCTATTACACCAAGGCCGTTCGTGGTAGGAATTGACGGGCTGGATTTTCTGGTCACCTGGTGGATGTGTCGGACAAGGACAAATTTGACCCTTGAGATTTGAGCTTCTCAAGCCCTTCAATCTTTTCATCGAGGAGTGCAATCTCAGCCTCGATGCTCAGGAGCTTCTCGCGCAGAATCCCCCTGTAATCATCATCGGAGAGGGACTTGAGCGGAATCCATTTTGAATCGGCGATCCGCTGAAGGATCGGCTTCGATGGAGTGTTGGCCTTTTCTAATTGCCATTTGTCGATCGCATTATAAGTGCTTTGGCCCAGATAGCCTAGTGCCGAAAAGAACACCACTCCTGGAATTAGTCGACCCCCTGACGCCAGGTATTAGCATTGCAGGCAGTTTTTCCCAACAGTGACCACAGCGAAGAATGATCAATCGACGTACCTAGTAGTCGGGTAACAGTGCCTCCAGCGATGCCCCCTGATAGAGCGCTGACATAAGCGCGTTGCTTAGAATCGGCATTGTTTTCGAATTGATATTTTAAGATGTTCTCCCTCAAGACTGCAGGGGGAAGACTCAGATCTCTGCTAAAAATCAACGCGAACGGAGCCAAGAGGGAACACTTACACCAGAAACCGCTCCCAGTTGCAGCCCATTGAACACCGCAAGATAGAGAATGGATCACCGGATTAGGAGACCGGATGACACCTGCAACACCTCCATACAGCAGTCCAAGAGAGCCTATCGTGGCATGTCAGTGGGCCATCGCAGTTGTCGCCATGCTGTGCAAGAACATGGATCATGGAAATTCATGCGAAAAATGTACAACTGTGGAGGCTTCGCCGGGTTTTAAAGAGACTAACCGCTCAGAGCTCCTGCCTTGACAAGCGGGGAAAACGTAAACTGGCTCTTATTCTGTTCACTCATCCTGCTCGCTGTCGACATCGAAGTCAAATATTAACCTCAAATCTACTTCGTACGTTGGTTAGTTACACCTCCAGGCCGACGATTGCCCAAGTAATCGGTTCATCGCCAGGGAAAACCATAATGGCACACGTGATTTGGGCTCGGGATATGCTGCTTTGTCATGTATTTGTGTGCATAATCACGAATCTGAGAGGCTCTTGGACCTTATGTCCACACCGGCACTCAGAGCAGTTGATTCCTTTTACATACATACTGTCTAGAGAAATCACAGTCAGTGGCATATATATACGAACTCCCATTAATTCAAGGCTGAGAGTGCTACATCAGTTATACCGTATCTATAGAGACGAGTAATTGCGGGCGGAGGATGATGTCACCTCAGCGGGTCTCGATCTGCCCGCAATCCAAGCGGGTCCAGTTATCGACCTGAAGAACAGAGCTTGACCACTTCTTCCCTTTGTCTTCTATCGCAATTGTCGTTTGTGGACTTCTTCTGGCCAGAATGCATGAGAACTTACGGTCTAAATGGTTGCCCGGCTGAATATACGCCCGTCTCACTGGCCAGGTGCCTACAAATTGGCTTGGGCCTCACTCGAACCTCAGTGCTATTGCTGGTCCTGCGTGTGCGGTAAGCGAAGAGAGCACACGACAACAGTATGACTGACCGTCTGGATGTTGAACGCAATGCTTCAAGGCATACTTGCTCTTCTTAGCGTCAGCCTAATTGCAACGCAGCATTGAAAATCTTTCTCCACACAAATCACTAAATGCTTCAAGACCTTGTATCGGGTAGTCCGTCGCTCGTGGGACTCGGATGCTTGATCTTGCAGTTTCTATCTTTATATCAACACCGTGGCTGACTTGGAGCAACTGTTGCAGGCACCTTTCTTCTGGCGAGCGGAACGAGTCGCGTACTGCGTGAAGTGCCCACGATTGCACTTGCCAGCAAACGTACAATGCTTTCACACACTTAATTAAGTCAGAAGCCTTTTCTTGAGCACTGTGCGCACTGAACTCTTCGGCTGGTTTCGACTGTTTCCCCATGCATATACTCTACGGAGTCAAAATTCAATTGACCGACTAAGCCGAGCAGTCAATTCAAACCGTTCATATCCTATGGCCATCAAAAGCACAGTCTGTGTCCACATCGGTGACATTTGCAGTCCGACATCTTTAGGACAATTGGCGAAATTCAGGGCATATGGTTTTGATCATATAATGGCATGCCTAATGGCATGCCTGGATGTGAAGCGAAAAGTGGAAGACGGCTCATGATGGTGACTATACAAAGAGGGCCTGTATCCTTTCTTGACCCGCCTTGCGCCGAGTATTGCTCAATGACTTGCATTCTAATATCTCAGGAAACCTTGATGCTAAACCTAACCCACTACACGACGCTTCTATTAGCCAAGGTTTGGAAGCAGCATGCTACTTCTCAGACATACGAACCAGTTTAACCGTCTGATATCTTAAGCGAGCTGATCTTTCATGACAGTCACAAGGAAGCTTGCAATGGTTCATTTTTTCTGTCCAATTGTAATGATGCAGGCGAGAGGATGCAGCAACCTCAAGTGGCTGCAAGTCACCCGAGATTTTGCTTCTCTTTGTTTCACAGCGGGCATGAAACCTTGCTTCCTCGTGCCCAGCCAGCTGAGGGGATAATGGGGCCAGAAGCCGTAACACACAATCATGAAGAATGGCAAGAATGCAGAAGCCTTACCTAATTTTCCTTGTCGGTGAAAGCTGAATAGTCTAATAGAAGTCTGGTGTCCATGCAGTAGTGTTGCGGATGTGTCCGCGGGGAAGAATTGTGTCAAGAAGAAAAAATAATTCAAGGCAGCATGGTTCACAAACATTACAGGTGATGTTTCAAATGCCCGCGAAAGATTTTTTTTTTTGGATTGTCTACATGTTAAATCTGCCGGCTAATATGAGCAGTGAAGATGCGCTCGGCCGGGATGAGGCTGAAAACGAAGAGTAAGAAGCGAAGAGAGAGAATATCCCCACAGCAAACGACATAAAAGTATTTGAACTTATAATAAGAGTTGGGAACACATGATTCAAATAATAGAAAAGAAAGAATAAAAAAACAAAATTCAAGTGGAGAGGTTCACTTTCACACAGTGTTTCTCTCTCTCTCTCTCCGCAAAAAGAGTCCCAAGCAAAAGAGGGGGGCGGGCTGGGAAGGACTGGAAGGGGAAAAAAGCCCTCGGGAAGCTGGACTGGGACTTACTTGGTTGGGTCGAGCGCCAACAGGCCCAAAAGCCGCACCAACACTTTTTGGAGGCTGACTTTTTTAGTGTCATCACTAAAAATTATCCTCACGGATAAACCTACTTTCCCCCTCTGTTCTTCAACTGCGGAGCTTCCTTGCATCCCAACCCACCCATCGTTCATCGTCCTTTGAACGTCATCCTCCGCATCCTCTCAAGACTTCTAATTCGGAAGTCTACTTTACCCCCATCTAACTCTCACCTTCCACCCCCGAGACGCGCACAGGAACTTCCCTTGGCGCGTTTCCCCGATTCTGAACAACCGCAATCATGGGTTCGTTTGCAACCCCTCTCTGTGGCCCTGCGCGCTGTCGCAACCCACACCTCTCTACTCCTCAAAGATGCCTGTTTACTGATTTATCCTTCATATGTTCAGCGCCCGGAAAGCAGAAAGCCCAGAAGATGTCGCTAGGCAACTTCTTGGCTGATGAGTGTAAGTCCGTCGAGATATCCCCATATCCCCGCGGGGATGAACATAACTGATGACGACTAGCCCTCGGCTCTTGGGCCGATGAGATGGACGACATGCCTTTGCCTGGTAAGTGTTTCTCATTCTGAAATAGTTCTAACGATCTTTGCTAATCGTACGATGATTTACAGCCGGTACGTGGTTTTTGGAGCGCACCCTCAGTCTCATCATGATGGCATCAATTTAATCATTAGCCAGCCCCTTCTTCGACCAGCTTCGGAGGCGACCGCCGCCCTATGGGCCTTTCCTCTTCTTCCGGCTTCGGTAATGGATTTGGTGGTATGGCTTCTCCGCTACAAAACTAGTTTGAGGAATTCCTAGGCTGACCTGATTCGATGAAAGAACGCGAGCGTGGTGGTTACGCCGTCAGAGAGCCTCTCCCTCTTCCTACTCAGCCTCCCTATACCGCCCACGTCGGTAATCTGTCCTTCGATGCGGCTTCTGCCGATATCTCCGATCTCTTTGCCGAATGCGGTGTGACCAACGTCCGTGTTGTGGAGGACAAGTTGACCAAGGCCCCCAAGGGATTCGGATATGTCGAGTTTGAGACTGTCGATGGTCTGAAGAAGGCTCTCGACCTCTCTGGCGCTACTCTTCAGGGAAGAGCGATCCGTGTCAGCATCGCTGAGCCTCGTAGGTGTTGCTAACCTTGGATACTGTTATATGTTGGCTGACAACCGCTTTTAGCCAAGGAGCGCGATGTCAAGGAATTTGACTGGACCCGCAAGGGCCCTCTTCCGGATGCTCCCCAGCGCCGCGTTCCTGAACGCTCCAACTTCGATCGCTCCAACTTCGGACGCAACATGGATAACATGTCTGATGCAGGCAGTGAACGCGGCGGTAACAACCGTCGCAGCAACTTCGAGAGCGATGGCAAGTTCCGCGATTTCAACAACTGGGAGCGCAAGGGCCCCCTGTCCCCTCCCGCCCCCGTGAGAGAAGGTCGCCCCCGCAGCAACGAAGGACCTGGTTTCAGACGCAGCTCCCCCGCCTGGGGTGAGGGCCGCTCCCACGAGGGACCCTCTGGTGAGGGACGCTCTCAGGATGGCTCTCGTCCTCCTCGCCGCGAATTCCAAGAACGTCAAGAACGCACGCCCACCGCTGCCGACCTCGACAACGCATGGCGGTCCAGAATGCGCCCCGATCAGCCCAAGGAGTCCAGCAACCCCCCTTCGCCTGCTGCCGCCCCTGCCGCTCCCGCCGCTCCTAGCCGCCCCAAGTTGAACCTCCAGAAACGGACTGTGACTGAGTCTTCATCCCCGGCTGCCGGCGGCGAGTCCAAGGCCAGCATCTTCGGTGGAGCTAAGCCCATCGACACCGCTGCCCGCGAGAAGGAGGTTGAGGAGCGTCGCCAACTTGCCATCCGCCAGAAGAAGGAGGCTGATGAGAAGGCCAAGGCTGAGAAGGGCGAGAAGCAACGCGCTTCCAAGGAGCAGGGCAAGACCGACAAGCCGGTGTCCACGGCTGACCCCAACGGAAGAGACGTCACCGACACTCCTCAGGGTGGCAAGAACTTCGATATCCTCCGGCAGGCCGGTGAGGAAGAGGGTGCCGAGAAGGCTGAACAGGATCAGGGCGAGGAAACGGCTGCTAAGGGTGCTGAGGCTGCTGCTACCGATGCGGCTGCCAGCAAGACTAACGGCAGCTGGCGGAGCGCCCCCGCTGAGGCCCAGGCTGGAGCCGCCGACGAGGAGGGCTGGAGCACGGTTGGCTCGGGGAGACAGCGCAACAACCGCCGCGGTGGCCGTACGTTCGCATAGATTCATCGATACCCCAGAGCTGTTCATCACTTGACCAAAATATCGCGCTACTACCGCCAGAGCGTCCCAGCTCGCGGCACTGGATCCCTGCCGTAGCCTGGACCTAACAGCAATTCTCCGTGTGCTCTCTTCGAATAGCCGGATTGATTTTGGTTATGTCGGTGGCTAATTTGTTTTGATGACCCGTTGTCTTCACGTCTTTGAACCATTCTCCCCTTCTTTACCCCCCTCTCGATTGTCTGTTCCGGCTAGGCCCACGATCAGGATCTAGTTATTGCTCTCAGTCAAGCATGTCGAAAAGTTTCCTTTTCCCCTCCCTTTTTCCAGTTTTCTTCGGTTTTCCTCTGAGCTAGCTATTCCCATGTACGTGGACGAACTGTTATACACCAATGATCATGATGGCTGATGTGAAGGAAGTGAATGTATACGTTAACTGTTTCTGAATCATGGCTTTCTCTCTCCTAATTCATTCTTGCAACATCGATCGCTCTTTCATTGCCGACGAACATTTTACTCCTCTTCTCCTTTCTGTATCGTGTGTTTGGGGGTCCAGGAACGGTGTGTGGAGTCAGTCCTGTTCTTTTGCTTCGCTGATGAATCCATGACCCTAATTTGACGATCCGAGCAAATCAGTTTGATAGCATGGTGAAGAAGATGATGAAGATGTTGACAGTGGAGAGCCATTAAATGACACGCACATTGATGATTGATTTCCTGAGAACTGGACTAGAATGATCGTCCACCCCGGCCGTCAAGCTATCAATCAATATGTGCCACTGTCCTATCGCGTTCGTGTCGGTGAATTTGTCCACGTATGTTTTTGCCGTCTTCAAAGTTGGACATAAGTCATTTGCGTGAGATTAATGCAATAGTGCAATTATAGAATGATCTAATCGAGTTCATTTATCACGGGACATAGGCGACCTTAGTTATCATCTAGATACACCCTATCTCGGCCGGAGCCACCAACGGGCGGTCACGATGATAGAGATAAGGATATCACCAACTACCTGCCTAGCTAGTAGTTTTAGTTCCCTACTGCATACCCCAGTAGACCGAGACAATAGATAGACACTGCGGATCTCAGCCGATGCCAATCAATCCCGACAACTCATGCGCTGACGATGCAGCTCTGCGAAATTTTACCTCATCGAGTTTAGAGGCAGAGGAAGAAAAGGGCAAATCAGTCCCATTAGTTCTCCTTTCCCCACAACCGTAGGCCTATAGTTAACTGACTTGTCAGCTCAGCCCACCCTTTTGCTTTTGCTTTTGCTTTGCTTCTTCGAAACAGAAAAGCCCCTCCTCCTCTGTTCCCCTCGCCGATGTCGCTGAGCTATTTAAACTCCTTAAGACGGCCTTGGGGCCATAATGTGTGACTCAGGTACTTGTTCGTGTCGTTGACCCTTTTCCCACTACATACATTCATACTTTATCGCCCCTTCCCGTCGGCGGAACATTCGGCATGGCAGTGACCGACTGCGACTCTCCACCATGGAAGCTGGCCTTTCGCTCTTCCAAGACCTTTGTGACTTGGGTGGTGGCTATTGCTTGTTTTACGGTGAGTGAGGGGGGAGAGATAAGAATGGTGTCGCTTTATCTGTTTCCTGGACATGATGCTAATTGCCGTTTCGCCGTACGCAGGATGTATTCATCTATGGCATGGTGTGGTTCTCCGGTGATGACTGCTGGTGACGAATTGTATCTGACTGGAACGATCATTAACTAGATCGTGCCCATATTACCGATTGTCTTGAAAACGCGAGTCTCTGTGCCGGATGATGATCGTACGTTTGCTTTCTCATGCCTGTATTGGCAGACAAGCCCCCACTGACACAAAGCTTCACAGTACAGCAATGGATGTCGATCATGCTTGCTGCTTTCGGGGGCGGTATATTCTTTGGTTCTCGTGAGTGACAGCTTGCGCGCCTACGCCAATTGGTATGCTCGGAGAATAGGACCTGACCAGTCACGACTCACAAGCCATCTTCGGGTACTTTGCGGACAGAAGCTCATCGCGCCAGCTTCCTTTCATGATCGGCCTGTTCGCCCTCGGCGGGACGACTGTGGTGTTCTGGTTTGCGAGGTCAGTGTCGTCACTGGTGATCGCGCGGGCTCTGCAAGGTCTGTCGGCAGCTGTGGTGTGGACTGTCGGCATGGCACTTGTTGTGGACACAGTGGGCAAGGACCAGGTCGGGGCGGCCATGGGATATGTCTCTATGGCTTTGACAGTTGGGACGGTGTTCGGCCCGTTCATCGGTGGGATCATGTACGTTTCGCGCATTCATGCTGTCAGGGTTGGAGGGAGATGGTCGCTAACGAGGACCCATGCAGGCTCTCGCGAGTCGGGTACCACTCGGTGTTTCTGCTGGCGATCGCTTTGATTGTGGTAGATATCAGTCTTCGCCTGGTCATGATCGAGCAGAAGACGGCCGCGAAGTGGCTTCCGTCAAAGACGGGAGAATCCAGTGGTTTGCTGGGTAAGAGCGCCGGCTACGGCGCTCTCAGTGAACAAGACAGTACAAGCTCACTGTGTCCACCGGACGATGTCCTCGTGGAACCGCCGGTCGAGGATGGCAGTGAGCCCGACTCGAGTGGTAAAGAGACGTCCGTACCGGGTATTGTTCGGCTGATATGCTCTGGTAAATTAATGGTTGTCTTGATGGCAACTGTCGTCGATGCCATCTTGTACTCCTCATTCGACACGGTCCGTGGTTACTGCAATCCTCTTGCATCCATCTTCTTGCAGCAACTGACCGTGATCCAGGTCCTTCCCCTCTATGTCATGAAGACATTCGACTGGGGCCCGATGGGAATCGGCTTGTGCTTCCTGCCCTTGTTCGCACCGTCCTTCGCGTCCCCTTGGATCGGTACGTCTATCCACATTGTAACCCCAGCTTTGAACTAACCTTGAGTTCACAAAGGCGACGCCGTCGACCATCTCGGAGCCTTACAAATCGCCTTCCTAGGCTTTTTGCTCGACTGTCCGACCTTTCTCCTATTCCAGTTCGTCACTGAGAATACAGTCCAGCATCAAGTTCTGCTAGTGATCTTCCTCTTTCTGGCTGGAGCCGCGTCAACCCTACAGATGGTCTCGTTGATGGTTGAGGTGGGACGAGTCACGGAGCGATATGAGCGGGAATATCCAGGCATTTTCGGCCACCAGGGAGGCACTGCCCAAGCATACGGGCTGTTCAATGTGGCGTGGTCTGGTGGGCAGGTGCTTGGGCCTCTGATGGCGGGTCTTCTGGTTGATCAGGCTGGGTGGGCGACCATGGTGTCTACGTT
Source organism: Aspergillus floridensis (assembly GCA_012184565.1). Lineage (NCBI taxonomy): Eukaryota > Fungi > Ascomycota > Eurotiomycetes > Eurotiales > Aspergillaceae > Aspergillus > Aspergillus floridensis. Next base: position 225,796 of record WOUI01000005.1, read on the forward strand.
TGGGGTGATGAGTGGAGCGATTGCAGTGGTAATTGCGCTCTCAGACCAAAAGGTAATGAGAGGGCTATGCGGAAGAAGAAGCTGAGGTATGGGACTCGATGATACTTTTAGATGAGATGAGACTATGTGTCATGATTACGGAAATGATCAGATTTCTGGGGTTCTGGTCCGGGCTAATTCTGGACTCTATCGATGGGGGTGAGTGAGGGGATAGTGACAAATGCACGGAGTTGCTAGGCTGGATTCTTTCACTTGTGTGTTGCTTGTGAACATATAAATCTTATTAGCTTCTTCCTCTTCAAACTTTTCATCTCCTCTATCCTCTCAGCTGTCATTGCTCCTTTCCCTTAAGAGTGATGTCATATTCTGCAGAGCATTGCCGTTTCTCGAACTCCTCTTCACATCTCTGGTGTTTGTTGCTTCGCATGAGATCCTGTTTCGATTCAGTTTACTTTCACCACTATCAGCTCCCCCATCAATTTGTTGTCATCCTACACCCCGCCTCATCTTCCAAACAATGAGTTCTCCCTCAGCTTCTCGGCCTGTTTCTGCTTCTTCGACTCCCCATTGGGGGGGGGCAACAACGCTTCACACGAAAGCAACCCTCTTTCAGCACCTGCCGGTGAAATGAGTACACACAACTTTCCCCCGGTTGTAAGCACTCAAGATTCTCTTTCCCCGGAGGCTATAAATCAACTGCTGACAGCCTATGAAACAGACAACTCTGAATAAATCGATATGTCCGCGCCAGGATACCGTGGCCAAGCTCGCGGCCGCGGTGGATTCTTACAGTCGTGTTCTCGTGCGTGGAACCCCCGCCAGCGGGAAAACGACCCTGTGCGTACTGCTACAGGACTACTACCTCGACCACCATCGCAGCGTGTATTGGCTCCCTTCATGGGCATCATCAGAATCTCTGGGCGGAGACCCTTGGGACGCTTGGTCTCAGTTGGGCCGGCGCCTGCGACAACAAGATCCTGACTTTGATTAAACATGGGCATCTGTTCCTGCAGGGACTGTTATTCTTGTCGACGAGGCTCAGGATTCATACCGCGACACGGACTTCTGTAAAACGATCGTCAAGAACCTGGGTTACGGGTCTCTTCGATCAGATATCAAGATGTGCCTTTTCGCACACTACGGCGATTCTTCCACCGCCGTGGAAAGCACCATTGCATATACTCCAGCGAGGTGGAATGGCGCGATGCACGTTACACTGACACCTCAGCCTGGCATGTTTTCGCCAAATATCGGCTTGTTTTACACCGAATCTGAATCCCGTGAAGTCGCAACACGTCTGCCGACGTTCATGTCCGATGATGAGTTTGCGGTTAATGACACGGCTATGGATTACCTGTATAAGCTGACAAGTGCGCATCCCGGGGGTGGTGACAGCCGTGGTCGGAGTTCTTTACATGGCACTTTGTTCCATTCAGCTCCATGCTTGATTATGCAGCTGACCCGAGTTTCCAGGAGCATCGCGATCTTATTAAACAAGAAAAGATCTATGCAATCACAATGGACCATGTGCTGGAAGTCTTGAAGGATAAGAGTCGATTCTTCGGGTCTCTCATGCAATGTGGGGCTGGTCGCTCGTTTCCTGACCACCACGATAGCACATTTACATCTCAATTTGTCCATGTATTGGGCCAGATCTTAGCCAAGAGAAGCATACCGTTTCATATCAAAGATGTGGCAATGCGGACGTGCTCCGAGCGTGGCTGGGCTCGCCGGACACTTGAGAAATATACTTCTGAGGGGTATAATTTGGTTGCGGGAAGTTCTTGTCCTGCCGTCGCGCATGCACGAAATGTAAGTTCTTCTGCACGTAAGTTCTCAGTAGCTACATAAAACTAATTCTATCTCAGCTGGGTTGAATGGTATATGCGGGAGGTTTGGTCGACAGAGGCAGGTAGTGATTGAGATAGCAGTGGTGTAGTGGTGTAGTGGTTCAGACTGCTAGTGATTCCGATTCTTAATTAATAAACTTGCTTGCCTTCCCCGCACTGCCTCAACAAAGATTTCCCGCGGGACTTTATTTTTTTTTTTTTTTTTCTTTACCATTTTTCGCCGCTGTAAAGCTTAGACTACTTATCTCTTTCATCGCAAACCCCACACTACTCACCCCCCTCTCTTCTTCTTCTTCTTTTCCTGTCATCCCCGCCAGTCGTCAACCTTGGCTCCCTCACCTCGTGTTTTCGCATACCTGCTGCGACGAGGCCTGATCCCGACGCCCAGTATGGCCGTTGTCCCCGTCGACACGACCCTCCAAGTGCCGCCTCCGGACCCGGTCCAGGAACCCCCGGAGGTGGCTGTGACTCCCTGCGACCCCTGGCCGGCTCCCTACTACTTTGAAGGCGGACTGCGCCGCGTGAAGCCCTACCACTACACCTACAACACCTACTGCAAGGAGCGCTGGCGCGGGCGGGAGTTGCTGGACATCTTCCTGTCGGAGTTCCGTGATCGACCGGCCGAATACTACGTACGGTGACCCTTCCATCCCCCCCCCCAAATCACTTCCCTCCATTCTCTCATCCAACTAACATAATCTCCCCTGGATAGAAAAAAGCCCTCGAGACCGGCCTCGTCTGCGTCAACGGCAAACCAGGCACGCCGCACACGATCGTCAAGAACGGCGAGATCATCTCGCACACGCTGCACCGGCACGAGCCGCCCGTGACGGGCAAAGAAATCGGGATCATCCACGAGGACGACGACCTGATCGTGATCGATAAGCCGGCCGGCGTGCCCGTGCACTCGGCCGGACGGTACCACTACAACTCGGTGCTGGAGATCCTGCGGTCCCAGCGGTACCCGGACTGGGTGCCGCGCCCCTGCAACCGCCTCGACCGGCTGACCTCGGGCGTCATGTTCCTGGGGAAGCATCCCAAGGCGGCGGAGATGATGTGCGAGAAGCTCAAGGCGCGGACTTTGCAGAAGGAGTACGTGGCGCGCGTCAAGGGTCGGTTCCCCGACGGGGTGGTCGTGTGCGATCAGCCCATTATGTCGGTGAGTCCCAAGGTCGGGCTGAACCGCGTGCGCGCCACGGGGAAGGAGGCCAAGACCAAGTTTCGCCGGTTGGCGTATATCCCCCCTTCCGCTGCCGTAGCGGTATCGGGTGACGGGGATGTAGCGGGGGAGGTAGGGGAGGGGAGGGTAGCGACGCCGCCCCCGATCTACGCCAACGAAGAAGAAGGCTACAGCATCGTGCACTGCCTGCCGCTGACGGGCCGCACGCATCAAATCCGCGTGCACCTGCAGTTCCTGGGGCATCCGATCTCCAACGACCCGATCTACAGCAACCGGAAAGTCTTCGGCCCGGACCTGGGCAAGAACGAGACCTCCGACGAGCGCGACCAGGAGCTGATCGCCCGCTTGTCGAACCTGGGCAAGACCGAGACCGTCGCGGAGGGCACCACTGCCAGCACCGGCACAAAACCCGACAGCAGCGAAAACAGCTACCGCACGCATCTCACCGCCGCGCCGCTCGTGCCCCCCGGCACCGACGCCTCGGTCGTCGAGGAGATCATGTCCCGCGAGCACGAGGCCGCCGTCGAGCGCTACCACAAGCGCAAGGGCGAGCGCCTGTCCGGCGAGCGCTGCCCCGTCTGCGACACCGAGCTGTACACCGACCCCAGCCCCGAGGAGCTGGGCATCTTCCTGCATGCGGCCGCGTACGCCGACAAGAGCGGCCCCGACGGCTGGAAGTACACCAGCCAGATGCCGAGTTGGGGCCTGCCCCCCGTCGGCGTGGACGGGCCCCGCGCGATGCCGGACTGGGTCGATGTCCCCGAGGACGAGGAGATTGTGATCGGGTATGGCACGGTGCCGGAGCTCGGTGGGGATGGCGATGGCGATGATAGCCCAAAAAATCATGCGGAGAGGAGAGGAGGAGGTATCCCGGCGCTGGTCCAGGGGGTCGGGTTGGTGGATATCTCGCTGGAGAGGCAGGCGCATGAAGCTGCTGTTGCTGCCGCTGCCGCTGCCAGTGCGGAGACTGCTGTTGGGGCGCAAGCCACAGCATAGATTTTTTTTTGGTACATAGAATCGCGATGATATCACAATAGAAGTTCAGTCTATTTCTTCTCGCCACACTCACTCACCAAGAGATTGCATTCCCTGCATTACTGGGTCAACTCACTCCAGCATCAATGGTCGAGCAACGCTCATAGCTAGACCATATGATTCTCTACAACATCAAGGAAATGAGTGTCTACCACATCCCCACAGGGTAACGGTAACAACCCCAGGAAACAACACTACAGCCCCTACACTACCCTCTACACGCAGTCTTACCAAAAAAAAAAGACAAATAATTCCCAGACCAGCAGCACCAGCCAAGCCACGCGCATCGCATTGACATATCTTTATCTTGCTTTAAATCGCTCTGCATCAAGCCAAGCAGCCCAGAGACTTTGAACAAGAGACAAACCATTACCCGGGTTTCTCGACAAACAGAAACGACAAGCACAGCCTAGCGTTCCCATCCACAAGACAAAGCATCATGTCATCACTTCATGATAAAAGTCAAGTCCCCAGATGATTTGATACCAGAGATCCCGGTCAAGGCTTGCTTTCTTTCCCCAATGGATTTTTCTTTTTTATAGGAAGAGAGATTCATGGAGATGATATTGGTATTCGTGGTCTTTTGGCCTCAATTTGTGTAAGTGTTTGATTTTTAAATTCCGGATGTTCGAGATGAGGGTTGGAGTGGGGGACAGAGAAAGGTAGGTTCGGGAGCGGCAGGTTTGGGAAAGTCTTTACATTATCATTCCATAAATAGGTTCTCTTCTTTTTTGATTTAAGTAAAAAAAAAATCCATTTAAGCCTCAGTGGTGACACGGCCCTTGGGGTTGGTGACCTTGACGCCGAGAGCCTTGGCCTTGGCAATGATGTCGACACGCTTGCGGGAAGAGACGGCGGAGGCGATCCTGTTGGGGTTTGTTAATACTTTGGGTCCGGCGGAAACGCTGCGACAAGGGAGGGGGAAAAAAAGACGTACTCAGCAGCGTAGGTGCGGTTGTGCATGAGAAGAAGCTCAACGTCCTTGGGGTTGTGGACGAGGAAAGCCTTGTGGCCGGAGGGCATCATGTGCTTGGTCTTCTTGTTGCTTCCGTAACCGATCTATTCATGGAATGGCCTGTTAGTCGATAACTCCGCATTCCGTGGCAAGGAAAGCGACGTACCGAGGGCATGGGGATGTTGCCCTTGAAGCGTCTACGGACGCGGTTGTCGATACCCTTGGGCTTGCGCCATGACTCCGGCACGCACTTGAAGCGGTCGGACTGGTGGCGGAAGAAACGCTTGGTGCCTGTAAAAGCGGGAAATTGTCAACGAAAATGTCCCCTCGTGTGTGAGAATGATGTGATTCGGTGGGCTGGGTTCGCCCTCGGGAGATAGCTCAGGTTCGAGTTTTCCAGGTAAATCAGTCCTTCGGAAGCCAGTGATGATTTGCGTGCAAGCGTTTTGTGGCGTGCTCGAATTGTCTTATCAAGTTGTTGGTGCATTCGACAAGTGAAATTGGTCGTCCGAATCGCTCATTCCATTCAGAAATCGAATCCTCCTTCGTGATCAACCATCGTTCGCATCCAGATCATTCTCATCGTTCTCTTCCTCGTTGCGATAGTCGTTCTTCCGTGTCGCTAATATACGATTGCTGGCTGGCTACCAAGGACCGATCGACTGATGGCTGAACTTCGACTCCCGGCAGGATATATTCATGGTGGGTGAGGATATTAGGACTAGGTGCAAACGTACGCTTCTTGACGATGGGGACGTGCTTCTTTGCGAGGACCATCTTGAACAAATCCCAAGTCAGTATGCAATGAGACCAACGGCAATCGTGCAACACATACCTTGTCGTCTTCTCGCGGGCTGGCGCTGGGAGTTGTCGTAGGGGTCGAAATTCGGTCTCGAGATTTCGCGCTTCAGGTTTGGCCGCCCGAGCAAGACTCGCCCTAGTGGCTTCGCTAAGCGAGACTAACCTCTTCCGTGTGTTAGGGCTCGCCCCGCGTGCCCTTGACCGCTGCCGTTTCAATCGGGTTAGTCCCGACCATGGATGCCGTTCTATCATGCACATGACTAATCTTATCTTTCTTTGACTTTATGCGTCTATCCTACTGCTCTACTCGCCGCCAATTATCATCTGTTGCAGTCGTAGGTCGACCCGCGCCCCATTGCTAGTGAACATTCCCTCCATCACCTCCAAATCCGCCAGCGCCTGTTCCGGACGCAACAAGGCTTGCACTGCACCGGTCCGAATCGATGCCGCAAACCCAGCCACCTCGTGGTTCACTCCCCGGCCCTCAAAGGGCACCTCGAAGCTCTCTCCTTTGACCGTGACCCGGTCGCCGTTCAGCGTCACCGCACCTTGCGCGCAATCGAACTCAAATACAAAGTCGTTGAATGCCGAGCCATACGACATGGTGATGGCGCCCGATGCTCCGGACTTCGTCTGCGCCACGGCGTCCACGGTGTCCACGGGAGCCAGATACTCCTGCAGGAGACTCGACTGCGCGGACACCGAGGCTAGCGCCTCTTGCTCTCCGAGAATCAGCCGCAGTCCCGCGACGAGGTGGATGCCGCCGTCAAGGACGAAACCGCCCTGGTGAGCTGGGGTCCGACGCCACTCCGTCTCTGAGTGTGACATTGTCAGCTTGCCGGCATTCTCGCGCAACTCGTAATCCAGACTCATACGTAGAACGGGAGATCCTTACTGTAGTACTTGAAGTCCGTCTTGATCAGACTGCGCACGCTCACGCGGAAGTTCTTCACTCCGCCCAATCTGCGGACCTCCTCGGCGGTCCGGATGAACTTGGCCAGGTAGCGGTAGTTCTCCGCGACGGCCCAGAGAGTCTTGCTGGTGTCGATGTTGACAGTGTACCACTGCAACAGCTCCTGGGCGGTGGCCAGGTCCTTGGCAATGGGCTTCTCGGACAGGACATGTTTCCCGGCGGTAAGAGCCTGCTTGATGTACTCAGGCTGGGCGAGAATCGGCAAGCTGCCCGGGCATTCGATTAGCTCGGCAAGTAAGTATTGTATGCTTCTGGATCAGGCACTCACGCGATGATGACAGCTTGCACGTCCTCCCGAGCTAGGATATCCGCGTAGCTTCTGCCGGTGCCGGCATCCTCCGAGTATAGATCTACTCCCTCGACTCCAGAGGCGAGGTTCTGTGCTGACTGGAGGGAGCGGGAATAAATCGCCTTGAGCGCGAAATCGGGCGAGGCGCGGGCTACGGGCTGCGGATTGCGACATCAGCTGGGAGCTCGAATAGCTTCACTGAAGAAAGAAGGAATTATGGATTTCCTACCAAGTGTTCTTCCCGGGCAAAGATGCCTGAGTGGTCTGTCAGTCGATGCGAAAGCAGTATCTCAGAGTGACTATCACTTACCGCTGCCAATGATAGCAACTCCAATAGACATTGTGAGTGAGGAACTTTCTAAAACCTGAAAGTATGAACCTGGGAAGAAATGACGATAACAGAGCAGGATGGAGATCAGTAGGTAGCCACGGGGAGACCCTGAAGTGGGTCCGCAACTAGACTAATTCCTGGCATCCCGCCGCGGGGTTCCTGGAACTGCATGATGCCATTTGAGAGTCATAAGAAAGAGTATTATGAGGTATAACCTTCGGAAAGCCAATAGAGTACATAGATAAACAAAATAATGCAATCGCTTTATGCAAGGTTACCAATGCATAAACAGAACGCTTGTCACCAAAACACGATGCAGAATCGTCACTCATAAGCAGGGTGACCTATTGACCCATCAGGTCGTATCGCATGTCAAACTCGAAAGGGCAGACCAAGTAACCGAGCGCCAAAAAAAAACAAAACCAGAAGAGGGGTATGGGTATAAGACTGGGAGTATTAATCTGAAAGCATGGACGGAGACCCAGAACAAGACAGGCACAGAAAGGGGGTATAGTCCGGAGCGTCCACAATCCTCACGTGTGCATCCTTCAAATCGCTAGCCAACCATAGCTCGGATCCTTTCGACTCTTTCCATCGCCTTTTCTAAGCGCTCAAGTCGGGTCCTCTTCTCGACATCCCGGCGCTCCAGTACCGCCACCCGCTCCTCAAGTCTCGCTCTTGCCTTGCGCTCCTGCGCGACCATCTCATTTGCCTGGCTGAATAGTTGCGCCGTCAATTCCTCCAACTCAGTGCTGGCTTGCGACAATTGTGTTTCGGCGGCCTTGCGCAGGCTCTGTTCTCGGTTGAGCGCGTTTTGTAGTTCCAATGTTTCCTCGTAGCTGGTGATCGGCGGTGGAGAGATTATTGGCTGGGGCTGGATTGCGTTCGGGGCGCCGGGTCGGCGGGAGGGCAACAGGGAGGTCAGCGTGGATAAACGCCCGCTCTGTTGGCCATGTGACTTCGGAGAGGTCTGCGACGAGGGAGGCGACATTGACAGGTCTGTTATTCTGTTGTATTGGTTCGACGAGGTGGAGGATATAGAGGAGCCATTTCGGGAACTTTGTGCGGTGGATTGAGCGCGGAGGCGACGGATCTCTTCTTCATATTCGGCCATTCTCTCGGCTATCGATTTGAACACAGGCTGAGTTAGCTAAGACAACCCCAGTGCAGGTATTTGCGATGCAAGAATCGTTACCCATTTGTATCGCCTGGACGTTGAGAAACTCAAGTTGCCCTTCTAATTCTTTCACGCGATGTTGTGCTTGATCGATTGGTCTGCTTTCCGAGGAGAGTCGGTCATATCCACAGGTCGGGCAGGTCTTGCCTGGCATCATTCCGGCGTGTGTCATAGTGGGCAGGGTACCGACCAGCATGGTGGACGCCAGAGCGGTGGTCGTCGTAGTCGACATATTCGTAATTCATGAGAAGTTGGCCGATAAGGACGAGATATGAACAGCAACTTCAGGAGACAAATCGTGGAAACTAAGTTGCGGAAATGAAAGGACGTCGGACCGTGTTGCAGGAGGCGGAAGTTTAGACTTGGGGTCCGGCGTGAAACCTAGCGGTAGGAGAAAATGGAACACAGAACACGAGTATAAATAGAAGATTGAAAGACGGCTAGAAGAAGAAAACGCCAAACAGGAGAAAGACCGATCAAGAAGGGGCAAAGGAGTGACTTGGCTGGGTAACTCGGTCGGTAGGGGGGAGAGAAAAGAGAGGTCGGAGGAGCCAGAAACGATGAGAACTAAGAATAACAACAATAGCAGCAGCAGCAGCAGCACGGAGTACAGTCCGTATAAGAGGGGAGTGTATGAAAGGGTTTGCGGGAAGCGGTGGGGTGGGGGATAGGTGGATATTTAAGTGTCAATAGTCGTGTTTATTGTATGCAAAGGGTTTCTCAGTGTCTTGAATGTCTTGAATGTCTTGAATGAGAACATGAATAAGGTTGTCCCTCCAGAATAGCACTGAGTCATTGACTTTCGTCATTCTTCCATGCTGTGTGCCTGACTGATTCTCTTCCCTGTCTGCTTACTTCATTGTTTTATGAGCTGCGATCAACACTTTAAAACGACACGTGTGGATCGAGGGGTTGAATTAGTGTGGTTAGTCTCCGTTGGTTAGTCTGGCCCGTCAGCTCCATTTCTTCCTCCGGTCAGGCCCCCTGGTGATCGGATTCATCCACGACAGCACACACTATGACAAGTCGGGTTGAGGCTCTAGCGATCTGGGAGCTGATCAGTAGTCATATTATGACGCGGTGGTGGTAGTCCAATTTATTCCAGCCATTCATTCCAGGGAGGTCAACTCCAAGTTCAAGTGACGCCATTGTCTTTTCCTGTCTAGCCTGGATTATACCATGATCTCCACGGTAACACCAGCCATGCAATACTTGCTGAAAGACTTTGTGCAGAGACCAGCCCAGGTCTTCCCTCCTTGCTAGGGTCAAATTAACCTCAAGATGCTGTGCGACGATGCCACTACAACAACAAGGAGGCCGGTGGGTCGATAATATATCCTCCCGCTCTCCCTTGCGGGTTCCTGTGCCACAAACACCAGCCACCCGTCAAGACGATCTGGTCAACGTCAAGTTTGGATTCAGTTACGGCCAGTCGCCTGCGTACGAGAGCATATCCATCATATAAACACTGTTTTTCCCCCATCGATACTTAACCCTAGGTAGACTATGAATACAGTATTGATATCTAGTCATAATAATACCCAACATAAGGGTTCACGTTAGGCCGTCAAACAGAAGACAGCCGCTCATGAGAACACTTAGATAGGAATGGGCGCAAAGTAGCTGAACCGCCGTTCAGGATCATACTTCTTCTTCAGCTCCTTCAACTTATCCAACCGCCATTCCTCGTAGCCATAGATCTGCTCGGGTGCCTCATCACCAGCAGCAAAGTTGACGTACGCGTGGAGTTCTTCCCGGCCGCTGCCTTCCAAGAGAATTCGCCGAAGTGCATCACCGACCTCGATGGCGGTATGGTCCAGGCTTGCGTTTGCATTGTACCTAATGATTGGATATGCGTACAGAATGTCTTCCCTGAAAGGATAGGCTGTAGAGTCTTCTGGGACGGCCATCTTGGCCTGTACTGGATATGCCTCGAAAATTACTTCAGAAGCATTGAACGGCGAGTTTCCCGCAGTCACCGCTGAGAAAGCCTCGTATACCATGCGCAGCGCCGTAGTATTCCATCTCAGGAGCCCGACTGGGAAATGAGGCGCAGAAACGTTTCTTGCAGCGCACTGGATAGAGTTGAAAGCCATAAGTTCCCATCCTGGTATATCGCGGTAGGTTCCGACTTGGGATATGATAGCAATGGGATTCAGAGCACGGAAGGCTTCGGTATAAGCAGGGTCGACACTAGAGACATTCTCTTGCAAGACAGAGATTTGAAGAACTGGCTATGGATTGGTTAGCACACCATGATATGCTTGAGTCCTTGTAGTTATCTTACATCTGTAGGAATCATGGTAATATTTCGTTCAAGAACGCTGAGAATTGTCACAGTAGGAGGTTGGCGCGGAAGGATCTGGTTCCATGTCTCAAAAGCATTCTCGATGCTATTACGACCATAGAAGTATGCCTCACGAGCCCATAGGCCCTGATCTGGAACATCGTAGATCTTTGCAGTGACCGAAGTGACAATCCCGAAATTATGACCGGCGCCCTGCAAGGCCCAAAACAGTTCAGGATCTGGCTCAGACTCTGAAACATCGAGAAGCTGTCCGTCCGCAGTAACCAGGCGTAGTGAGACGATTTGGTCAGAGGCAAGGCCGTACTTTCCCTGCAACACACCGTGACCTCCCCCGAGGAGCGGGCCAAGGTAACCGATACATTCACACACACCAGTCACTATGGATATCATCAGCGACATAGCTCGTGCTGAGGGGTATGGGGCACAGACCGGTATATTTCTTGCTTCTCCACAATGCATCGACGAGGTGGCCGCCCAGGATCCCGCCACCAAAGGTAACCGTATCACCGTCTTCCGAAATGGTAGTCCAGTTAAGTCTAGGCAGCCATATTTCGATACCATAATGGAAAGTTGCCAAGCTAGTCATTGTGCCGTGAGCGCCAGACACAGCTAGGAAGGGTACTTCCACTTCATTGGCATATTCGACCTAGTCTATGGTCAGAATCAGATATAGTAATGTCAGGAGGAGAAGCATACTGTTTCCGCAACATCCTTCTCGCTGGCGACCTCAACGACCACAGTAAAACGTGGCTCAGCAAAAGGGGACCATCGCCTGGTGGCATTTGCAAAGTCTGGACTATTCGGGAGAATGATTCGTGCACCAGGGGAGAGTCGAGGACCAAGATCGGTCGTGATATTTGCCAGCCCGAGCGCAGCGACAAAGTTGTGTGCTAGGATGGTACAGAGTAGGCCTATCATGTAGGCTCTCAGGCTGCAAGCCTTCATTGTGATGGACTAAGAGAGAACTTCAATTGGTTATTGTATGAGAAAGAATACAGTCAAGGACTGTAGATAATCGTTTGTGCTATTGACCAGCCTGGATCGGGATATTCATGGGTCTGATAGAAAGATTCGACCTTGATATCATGTAGCTTGTAGAAGTTGGTGGTGAGAAGGTACAGGAAAAAGAATGAAGATGAGCCATCTTGAACCTCAATGCTCATGTTCGCTGGTCGAGGAAGGTGCAACTAGGTGCAGTGAACAACCAGAGGAAGGAGGACAGAGCTGGGATATACTGGCATATCCGACACCTGATGAACAAGGTGTCTGCGGCCACTGATCACATGAGCTAAGCCACTTGTGGTTAGTCTCCAAACAATACCTCGGTATTTCCATATCGGGATGCTATCTGGGTTTCAAGTTGCAAGCATATCACTCTTCTCTTACTGCGAGGGCAAAGATATCCTCAATCGAATAAAGACTTCCTCTAGAGTATACACCTCAAGCATCGAACGGCAGAACAAGAACTACAGTTTACTGTAGGCAACCGACACAACCAGCCGAGGTTTCCTGAGCTTCATAACAACTGCCCCACATCCCCGGGAGGAATCATCAAGCCATTTACATCCGCCCTCCGCATTCGCATCCACCTAGAGTCTAACTCCAGATTCAATTGCAGACTATTTCCTTATCTTAATCAACCCGAAGAACTTAGCCTATACGCTCCCATCATTCATCATCAAACCCCAGCAGACAATCCACCCAACACCCCCTTCCCCCTATCTCCCAACTCAACCACATAACAATGCCAACCACCACCGCAGCCAAAAAGCGCCGCACGCGCAGCGACTACCTCTTCCACCAAACCCACCAAACAAGATGGTACATCCCCCCCTCCCCCCCTCCCCTCCTCCAGTCCCTAAGCTCCCCCTCTCTAGCCCACACCAAACTAACCAACCCAACCTGCCAAGGTACGACAACGACATGTACGCCCACCTCAACAACACAGTCTACACGATGCTCTTCGACTCCATCATCAACACCTACCTAATCACCCACTGCGGCATGAACCCCTTCAGCGCCAACAACCCCGCGGAGAAGGAGCGCACCTCACCCACCACCCAAACCACCACTCCACCCCCCCAAACCTCATCCACCCCCCAGATTCCCGCCCCAATCCCAACGGAAACCACCCCCCAAACCCCCCAAATTGGCCTCATAATCTCCTCCAATTGCGACTACTTCGCCAGCGTCTCCTTCCCGGACACCCTGGAACTAGGCCTACGCGTGAACAAACTCGGGCGCTCGAGCGTGACCTACGAGGTCGGGGTGTTCCGGCGGGGCGAGGCGGCCGTGAAGGTGGTGGGCGGGTATACGCATGTCTTCGTGGCGCGGGAGACGATGCGGCCGACGGCCGGCGGGATGGATCCGGTGGTGCGGCGGGGGTTGGAGCGGTTGCTTATCCGGAACGATGAGGATGGCGAGAGCGGCCAGGAGGGGAAGAAGAACACGGGGCAGCAGCAGCAGCAGCAGCAGCAGCAGCAGCAGCAGCAGCAGCAGCAGCAGCAGCGGGCGGGTGAGAAGGCGCGATTGTAGATTAGATTCCTTCCTCATAGACATCGATGTGCTGTGCGGGCCTAAAGATCTGTCTACTGGGTTGGCAGTGTAAGATTATTCGGGATAGGTTTGCATATACTACCGTATACTTAGAGCTCGGGGGGAATTCGTAAGAGCTCTGCAACAAAGGTAGTTTCCTGGTCTAGAGGATGGTATAATGCTTCTCAGCCATTGATAGCGAAGATAGGAGAGCACATGGGTGGACGTGGGCACTCGATTGGACACGATCATGATCAAGGAATTCATCCCGGATATAAAGTATGGAAAATGGTACAGTACATGTATGTTGTGGCATCATTGATAACGCTACAGTCCAATTATCACATGCTTTTCTGTGACCGCCGATCCAGCCCCAAGGATCCTGAATGACATGTCTCACGCAGCTGTCATGCAGATCCTCACCTCTGCTTGCAACAACTAAATCTTTCTCTTTTTTTTTCTACTTCGGATGCAGATCCAGACCGATATACTGGATACTACTTGATTACTGTATACTACAAGTCTCGTACACAAGAAGAGATCTTTGAACACGTCTCCTTCTATAATCAATCTGCCCGTGGCAGGATCTTTTGACAAAGTTGATTCCGAAAATCCCATCATCAGGCACAGAATGTCTAACAAACAAATCGAAACATCTATCCGGTTATCTATAACCTTGACCCAAAACGCCTTCGTCGCTATGGAAAGAAAGCCTCTACCCAAAAAAACAAAAGTAGTAGAGCCGTCCCAGCAAGTTCATGAGCGATTTATGCGTGATACGTGAAGCAAAACGAAGAAAAAACAGACAAGAAAGCGAAATGAAAGAAAACGCTAGAACGCTAGCTCAAAACAGCAAGAATCGTTCTGAATCGGTCGTGAACGGCCAACGCGTGCGCTGTAGAGACCAGCTGCAGACGCGACTTAGATGCGATGGTCGATCATCTCATTCGAGGAGGTTGGAGATCAGGTCAACTTGTTCGGCACGATGCTGGCACGGGAAACATTGGAGCTCTCGGGGAACAGTTCGCGGCACATGGTGCGCGTCTCCGAGTCGTAGTGCCACTTCTGATACGGACCTGGGATGAACTTGCCCTTGGCGTCCCAGCCGGCAACCCAGGTGTAGCCGTCATCCAGCAGAAAGAAAAGGAGTCGTTCGGGTTTGGCTCCCTCATGAATGGTTACCGAGTGCCAGCGGCAGCGCTCCTCCATCTCGTGTTCGAAAATATATCGGTGCAGGATGCGGCAGTAAACAAGGGGCACCGGCAGCTTCTCCTCGTGCTCATTGCCATCCTTGAGAATTAGGTGCCATCCCCGACCAGGGATGTACTTGTAGATACCAGGAACAGGGCTCTCCCAGTGTTCCTCCTTGTGTATAGACCCGTGGATGCGCTCTCCGCGCTGGAACCAATACACGGGACAGAATGCTTTGCGTAGACAAATGAAGAGGTTGGGCGCCATTGTGATGGAGAGACAAAAGGCCGACTGAAAGTAGATGTAGTGATCAGGGATAATGATGATGAGCGGTAAGGAAGATAATCAATATAGCGCGCTTGATTGCTGGCGAAGAAATTCAAGTGGGAAGACGAGAGAAAGTTGCGAAGAGCAACGCCGGGTTATTGAGCGAGGTGCATAGTGATTTAAAGAGACAGAAACAAGAGAATCCGAAGTTGAAGGAAGACCCAAGGGGTAGAAGGTGGACAGCAATCAACGATGATTGCAGTTGTTCTTGAGTGCCTTAAGAAAGGGGTCAGATTCGTGACTGGGCTGATTGTCGACAGGCTGTAAGAATGCGGTGTGCGATAGTAGGTATGAATGCACAGGTGCCTGTAGAGGATCTAGACCTGACGTGTGTAGGACAAGATGGGTTGCTTTTTTCTTTTTTATCTTCAGAGAGAGTCGCGGAAGTCCGGACTCGGGATTGAGTCGAGTTTTGGGGCGGGCTTTATTGGCAATGAAACGGGATCGACAGGTCAAGAGCAGCGAGAGGGGCCGTAAAATGACCTA
This sequence comes from Aspergillus floridensis, assembly GCA_012184565.1. Lineage (NCBI taxonomy): Eukaryota > Fungi > Ascomycota > Eurotiomycetes > Eurotiales > Aspergillaceae > Aspergillus > Aspergillus floridensis. The sequence continues at coordinate 241,234 of WOUI01000005.1, forward strand.
AGAGCAGACGCGCAGTGAGATGCAGCGATCGACTGATGTATGGCGGACGCCCAGCTGGATATTTGCTAGTGCTTCTTAGAACCGCATGCTAGCAATCTCGCATCTGACTGGATGGAAACAGCAAGATCAGCATGCCGGAAGGATGCAGGAAGTTCCCATGCAGGAAGGGAAGGGTGATGAATATAAAGAATAATCAATTCAAAAGAGAATTAAGGGCGAGTGCGCCGAGAAGTGTGGCTTTTTTTTTTCCAAGGAGGGGGGGAAGAGCGAGATGTGTGATAGTGTGAGACTGTGAGTGGATGCCTGGGGGGGCGGTCTGAGGTCAGCCCCAAATCCCACTCTGCAATTGTTGACTCTCTGGATTCAAGAATTTGCCAAGTGGAGATTGGACACCAAGCATCGAAACCCAAGGAAAACTCTTCGAAAGGCACGGGGGGGGGGGGCGAGACCATCGTCAAGTTAGGGAACCTTCCAGGGCAACAGCAGATTTTGCCCACTGAGAAAAAAACGACGCGGGAGACTCCCGAGACCCACCAGGCCCACTGAACTTTTGCTGGACCGGTTTGGGCTATTAAAGTTTTCTGCTGCAACTTCGTTGGTGGTTCTGGTGTGTGTTTAAAATTCTCTATCTATACCTCAGACCCGGGGAGATTGTCCCGATGTGAGATAGAACAAGTCGGGAAGTAGTCCACATAATGGTGGTGGTGGTGACACTGAATGGGGGTCGAAAGGGGGGCGAGGTGCTGGCTGTGTGTGTGTGTGTGTGTGAGTGCGTGTGCGGTGGAGATGCGAAAGACGACCCAGTGGGTGGATAACTTCGTATCGGGCTCATGAAGTTGTCAACCCATTTCATTCTCATCGGTCATCTGTTTGGGAGGCTGTACACTGGTTACTCAGCCTTGAGATTATTAAACCGTATCACCACCACAACCTATTCGAGTAGACGAAAGAGTGACATGATAGCTAGACCATATGGCGATGACTCAATCCATCACCGACCCTCAGGAGCCCTTGATTATCAGCGTCATCATGCTATGTCACCGGAAAGGGCCCAGTAAACTTAGTGAACACACTTTACTTTAGCGTTTGCGACAAGAAATCACAGGCTCCAAAGTGAAAACCCTCTGGCCCTCATTCTTTGGCGGAGGGTCTCGATCCCCACCCCCTACCTAATCTACAGCTCCCTTGGCCCACCAATTTCTCGAGGGCACTACTTCCCATGCATTGGACAGTTGGCTGTCTAGTCGATTGATGGACGGATGAAATCACAAGCAATCGGACCTATCTGTGCAGGCGTACTATGCAAGCCGTCCTATCAGATCGGCCATTCTCGGAGAAAAGAGTATAAGATGTCGAAAGAAAACGGTGGATGAGCCATCTTGGCAACTGGACACCAAGGACTATGAGTGGGCGGCGGCTATGCTATCATGTCGCATCAATCACAGAAATCCTGGTTATCTTGATCAGGTCCGGGCGCGGTCATGGGTGGTGGTGCTGGTGGTGGTGATGATGTTGAACGGACAGGCATCTGCAGTTAACTTGACAACGAGGCGATGATAACCGAGGTTTGCGGAGTTGGCTCGGGCCTTTTCCACCTTTTCCTTTTTCCTGATTCCTACACCCTTGACTCGAATTGGATGGGTGTGTGTCAGAACTTAGTTTGGGGGGATTGTGGGCTGTGGTGGGTGTCTGTCGGTGGATTATGCCAGCGAGTCGAATGAGAGACCGAGGAGAGAGACAAGAGGCTCTTTCGCCGAGAGGTGCAGGTCGCACAGATCAGAACATGCGATGCTGTCATCAGCCTCGGACCCTGACACGAGGATTGAAGGAGAAAGGAAGGAGGGAGGATTGGAGGAGGGGCTGTGCTGTGTGAAGTTTGGAAAATGTGAATCCCACGTTGGATGCAGAGAAGGAAGTAAGGAGGCTCCTTACTACAATCATTTTCCTGGCTTGGGGCCTGAAATCAGGCTGAGTGATCAATTCGAGGTTCCAGTCCCTTCCATTTACACAACCAGCCAGTCAGCCCTATTCTTTTCTGTTAAGGCTGCATATGCAACTGCCTACACAGTACACTTCCCCAATCTATGCACCATATTCCAAGAGGGGAATTACTGGCCAAGACTGAGGTCTACATCACTTGACCAGAAGTATAGCCAGTGCGCACATTCCATACAAGCAGGACTAGACCAAGACTCATCATCTTGCGAGATTAATTATTTCGCTTTCTTCAGTTGTGGCGTCATTTCATCAATGGTTATGTCTCGGTGCCCCATAACGCTGGGCCAACCGTTGAAACTTGACTGCTCCGCGAAGAACCATCCCTTCGTTCAGCTGCCCCGTCTCTTTGCGGAATAACTCTTGCCATGGAGTCTGACTTTCCGGTACTCCGTATCCTCCGTTGGCTTCGAGTTCGTCCCGACGTCTTTGCAGTTCGTCCGCTGTAACAAGGATATCTACCCGGCGTTTGTTGAGGTCAACACGCAGCAGATCGCCATCCTTCAGGATGGCCAGATTCCCCCCTGCAGCTGCTTCGGGGCTCGCGTTCAGAATCGACGGAGATCCGGAGGTACCCGATTGTCGGCCATCGCCAATGCAAGGGAGCGATTTGACTCCTTGTCGCAAAAGGTTCCCCGGAGGATGCATGTTGACCACCTCTGCTGCGCCGGGGTAACCGAGCGGTCCAGCCCCGCGCATCACCAAAATACTCTTGTCGGTTATGGGGGTTGCAGGGTCTTCCAGACGATGATGGTAGTCTTCGGGTCCGTCGAATACCACCACCGCCCCCTCGAAAGCATTGGGGTCGACGGGGTTTTCCAGAAAGCTCTTCCTGAATTGATCCGATATCACACAAGTCTTCATGATGGCCGATTCAAACAGCGTACCCTGCAGGTGGAGAAACCCGGCATCTTGAAGAATCGGTTCGTCATAAGCCCGGATCGTCCGACGGTCCCAGGTGTGTTTCCCCCGCACATTTTCCGCTACCGTATGACCATTGCATGTGATGGCTTCTGCATTCAGCTTCCCTGCGTCTAGCAGTTCCGCCATGATCGCAGGCAGTCCGCCTGCACGGTAATATTCTTCGCCCAGCAGCTCCCCCGCAGGCTGCATGTTCAGGAGGAGGGGGATATGGAACCCTAGACGATCCCAGTCATCAAGGGAAAGGTCAACCCCTATGTGTTTCGCAATGGCGTTGATGTGGATGGGAGCATTGGTGCTACCCCCAATGGCTGTGTTCACCGCTATCACGTTTTCAAAAGCTTCCCTCGTCATGATGTCGCTCGGTTTACGATCGGAATGAACCATCTCTACTATTCGGACGCCAGTCTGATATGCGCATTGGCTTCGCTCGCGATAAGGAGCAGGAATGGCGGCTGAGCCAGGCAGCGCCATACCCAAGGCTTCAGCCAAGGCGTTCATCGTCGACGCCGTGCCCATTGTGTTGCAGTGTCCCGCGGACGGTGTTCTGTTGCACATATGGTGAGATGCGATCACATTTAGGAACATCCACAACGTACCCTCGAGAGATATAGTCCACAAATTGTTCTGTGTTGATCTCCCCGGCGGCATACTTCTCCCTGCCCTTCCAGACCACCATGCCGGAACCCGCCAGCTCGTTCTTCACATACCCGTTGAGCATGGGGCCGACGTTCATACAGATGGCCGGGATGTTCTTCAGCAGCGTCAGCACAATGCCATCCTCCCCATGCGCAATCACGGAAGTGATGAACGTACCACAGTAGCAGCCGCCATCAAACACGCCGGGGTCGTCTTATCACAGCCCGTGAGCATCACCACCCCATCCAAGAAATACCCATGCAGGACCTCCACGAGGCTCAGATACGACAAATTGCGATCGATGCACGCCGTGGGGCGCCGACTCGTCTCCTGGATGGGGTGGGTGGGAAACTCAAACGCAATGCCCCCCGCCGATCTGATTCCCTCCCGAACCCGCTTCGCGAGTTCCAGGTGGTGCCGATTACACGGGGCCAAGTCTGACCCCGTCTGCGCGATCCCAATGATGGGCTTGCCGGACATCAACTCTTCGCGAGTCATCCCGTAGTTGAGATAGCGCTCGATGTACAGCGCCATCATGCCCGGGTCCTCTTCGCACCGGAACCAGTCCGCGGAGCGTAGTCTTCGACCCCGCTTGGGGCCGCCCGCACCACCACCACCGCCCTTGGTCATCGTCGCTAACGTCTTCTCCAGCTCCATGGTTCGCTTGCGAAGCGCCAGCAGCTCGGACTCGCAGTCCTCGATGTTGACAGGTGCGGGGGTGCCATTGCTGGCGCTGCAGGAGCAACCTTCGCAGGCCGCTTGGGACCCGCACGGCATCATTGGGGGAGGTGGAATGCGAAAGACGTATTAGTATATTAGACTAGATTTCTGCCGATCAGTAAGAGTATACTGTACATCGGCGTCTAGTTTATATAGATATAGACAAGGTATATCTAGTAGAAAGCCCCGCCAAGACTCACCCGTGACTCAAATCGGAGAGACCCCGAATTGCCAGTGCCGAATGCCCTCGGGCCAGAACCTCCGAGTCGTAGACGGACGGACAGCAAGTTACAGTTGTACTCGCAGTAGATAAGCCAACCCGGGTGCGGGGGTGGAAAATCGGCTGGACTTTCGGAAGAGGAGAAACAAAAGGAAAAATGTCCGGGGTTGTACCCGGGGGGAAATGGTTACCTTTTTAAATTTGTTATTAATTGATCACTCCAGAGAGACAGCCTGACAAGATTCAGAGAACCAGAAAAGAAGAGGTGGAATTTGGGGAACTTCCAAGCTGGAAACCCGATCGCGTGGCTTTCGGTTCCGGGTTTGGTTTTCCATCATTGATTTTCCCTTCTGTTTGGCTACCCCACGCTATCCCGGATTCTGGGCGGATCAGAGAGGGTGGGGGTTACGTTGGAGTCGCCGGATTCTGCTTCGTCCATGCTCCACGCTCCATGCTCCATGCTCTCAGCCGTGGTGACTGGGGAGGCTGAATGGCTCTGTTGTTGCGTCTTTCGGGTGATTTTGTTCTTCAGTGCCGGTGCCGTGGGGGAGGGGAATTCCCACATGCACAGAGCGTGGTCTTGTCTCGGACGAGAGAGTGAGACAGTTGCGCTGAGTTGTAGCGTTAGTTAACCACTACTGACTAAATGGCATCCCACGCTTTCCCCGCGGAGAAGAGAGAGAGAGAGAGTGTGTGTGTGTTGTGGGCTACCCCCATTGACTATGACGCACCATCATACCTCACGCTCTCAAAAAAACACATCTTATCTAGTCGAAATCATCAAATTGTTCTTTTCATTCATCCGCTCATGGGAGGTCAATCCTGTAACGCCCATGATGCCAGAGTGGAGCCGGATCTAACATAACCAGCAAGTCTATCACCATGAGATGGACCCAACAAAATAGGTATCGAGGTCCAACAAAAACGCAAGAATAACAATAGAAAACAAAGAACGTAAAAAAGGCCACCACTACTGGGTCGTGCATTGCGCAGTCTCGCCCTCGTCGTCGTCGTCCTCCCAGGCCGATCCTCCCTCGGGGTCATGAGCTCCGAAGTCCTCAATGTTTCCCTTGGGATCATACTCGACCTCATCCACCGTATTGAGGGGAATGGGGGCATCCGGCTTGGGCAGCATCTCTCTGAGCTGCTCCAGAACCGCCGGCGTAGGCTTCCACGTCTCATCGGGGAATTTGATGTTGACGATCAGGTACAGATCACCACGAGCGTCGCCGCGTTTGATCGGCATTCCTTCGCCAGGGACCTTCAAGACCTGGTTGGGGGAAAGCACTTGTCCGGGAACCTTGGGGTGCTTGAGTTCGATTCCACGGCCATCGAGATGCTTGATCACCACGCGGGAGAAACCGGTCAGGGCCTCGGCCAACGTGACATCGATCTCCGCTGTCAAATCGGGACCGGCTCGCTTGAACACCGGGTGCTCCTCCTCGACCAAGTGGAAGATGATATCTCCGGGTTCTTGACCCGGCACCTCATCAGCCTCGCCCTCGAGGATGATCTTGTCGCCCTCCCTGCACGTAGATATTAGCCATCGTTCCCGAGTAGTCCAGACACACGCGCTTACCTCGCCCCGCGAGGGATGTAGATCTCCAACAACTTCTTCGCTTCGGTCGTCTTCTGGCCCTTGCACTTCTTGCATTTGTCCTTGTCGCTGAAGAACTCGCCCTGTCCCTTACACGTAGAGCAGGTCACCATGGTCGGAGAAAGGAATTGGCCCATGGGTCTCAGAATCTGCTTGACACCTACAGCACACAGCACACAGCGATTAGCTCAGGATGAATTTGCATGAACACAAAAAGCATGCATACCGTGTCCGTCGCAGGTGGCGCACTTTTTGGCCGTAGCGCGCTCCTTGCCACCCTTGCCCCGACACAAAGAACAGATGACGTTCTTGGTGCTCGAGAATTTGACCGTCTTGCCCTTGTAGAGATCCTCCAAGCTGACTTCATACTTCTGCTCCTCATTCGGACTCCGGCGGGGCTTGCGCGCCTGAGGTCCGCCGGGCATGCCACCCATGCCGCCAGGCATGCCGCCCATCCCACCGAACATCTGCGCAAGGATGTCATCGAGATCCGGACCGCCTGGTCCCATCCCCGGCTCACCGGAACCGTTGAAAGCACTCATGCCATGGGTGTCGTAGAGGTGGCGCTTGTCTTCATCGTAAAGGATATCGTAGGCCTCCTGGACGGCCTTGAACCGGACCTCTGCGGCTTCTCGCTCGGCTTCGGGAACCTTGTCCGGGTGGTTGGCAAGCGCGGCCTGAGTCATGAAGAGATGAGTCGTCAGAGCTAGTTGTGCACAATAATATTCGACATCTTGTCTCACCTTGCGGTACGCCTTGCGGATTTCTTCTTTGCTTGCGGAGCTGGAAATCTCGAGGACCTCTGCAAAAGCACGTAAAGATTAGTCGCTGGCTGATATTTTCCCCGTCATCTCTCGAGTAGCTTCGGCACTATACCATAGAGGTCAATCTGAACCTTGGAAGACACTGCAGCATGTTAGCATAGCGATTTCAAATCAATGAAAATTTCCTGGATAACATACTGGCAGGCGGTGACGGGTAAGAATCCCGAGTGACGAACAAAGCAGAAACACAAAGACTGGGGTATCAGTTGGATAAAAACGAGAAAGTGAAAATCAAGCGGAGAACAGTTCAACGACGACACTGAGCAAGAAACGACCAGCCGGGGGAAGGAAATCTTGTCTCTGGGGGGATAAGACTGCGCAAGCGAGAAGGGAAAACCAACGGCAAAAGTAAAGCTTGTGATAATAATTTATTGCCGCTGGATGAGGCCAATCACATGTCCGGCATTTCCGCGTCCGCCTTTTTTGCGGTCGGATTCAATTTCACCTCCGCCGAGCTTCTTACTGATTCGCATCTCCTCCCAAAATCTTTCCCTATTACTTTGTTTGTTCATTGCGTGCCCCCTGTGATCGTGGGGCATTTTGACAGCTCTTGATCATGATGCTGCGACGACCGATCTCCAGTCTCCGGGCCCGACAGACATGGATCTGCTCGCAATGTCGCGCCGGTTACTCTTCCGTCGCCGCCGCGCCCAGCTCCAAACTCCGCATGGGCAACAGCAAGAAGACCAATCTCCCCGACGGCCCTGCTAGAACTCGTTTCGCGCCGTCGCCCACTGGCTATCTTCATCTCGGATCCCTGCGAACGGCATTGTTCAACTACCTGCTGGCCAAGCGCACCGGCGGCCAATTCTTGCTTCGCATTGAAGATACCGACCAGGTTCGAGGCTCAAACAACTCGGCAATCGTGAGACCTGTGGGCTGAACGATGGATGTCATATAGAAACGTACGATTCCGGGGGCCGAGCAGAGGCTTTACGATGACCTTCGCTGGGCGGGGTTACATTGGGACGAAGGTCAGCACCTGTGTATTGTATGTCGCGCTTTCATGCGATGCATACTGACAGAAGGCGGGTCGCAATAGGTCCGATCGTTGGGGGTCCATACGGTCCTTACAGACAGGTGAGTCCGCAGATTGATGTACCTTTTTCAAGGGGAAGCTGACACTTTTGATCCGTCGTAGTCCGAACGAACCGAAACCTATCGCAAGCACGCCCACGAGTTGGTCGACAACGGCCACGCATATCGCTGCTTCTGCTCTGCAGAACGACTGGACGCGCACGCACGGCATCGCAGCGAAGCAGGACTTGCGCCGGGATACGACCGGAAATGCGCTGAAATCTCCGCCGAGGAGTCCGCAGAAAGGGCATCCAAGGGCGAGGCGCATGTTATCCGGCTGAAGGTGGAAGGATACCCCATGTTTCAGGACCTGGTCTACGGCAAGACGGGACAGAACCGGCCGACCAACAAGCTGGACCTCATCGAGCGGGTGTACGATGATCCCATCCTGCTCAAGTCGGACGGGCACCCGACTTATCACTTGGCAAACGTGGTGGACGATCACCTCATGAAGATCACGCATGTTATCCGTGGCACGGTAAGCTACGCGGCCCGCATTCCAACTCGAAGCAGAATCTAATGGAGGAACTACAAGGAATGGATGGCTTCGACCCCGATGCACGTTGCTCTCTACAACGCTTTCAAATGGACCCCGCCTCACTTCGGACATGTGCCTCTCCTCGTGGACCGATCCGGCCAGAAGCTCAGCAAACGCAATGCGGACATCGATCTCAGCTTCTTCAAAGACACGCAGAGCGTCTTCGCCGCGACACTCGTGAATTTCGCCGCCCTTCTGGGATGGTCACACGCTCAAAAATCCGATATCTTCAGCCTCGAAGAACTAGAACAACTCGTAAGACTTGTCCTAAAGACTTTCATCCCACCAGTACGCAGCACATCAAGCTAACCTTAAACCCCTCAAACCAGTTCAACCTTAAAATTACCCGCGGCAACACCGTCGTCGCCTTCGAAAAGCTCTGGTTCCTTCAGAAAGCGCACGCGCAGCGCTTCGCCTCCGCCCCGGGGAGCGCAGAATTCCAAGAGATGGTGCAGAAACTCACCACGGCCGTCGAAGCCACCTACCCTCCAGAGCAACTGTACGTCTTGCCTCTCACCCTCCATCATCAAACAAACAAACAAACAAACTACTTACAAACCATAGCGCTCCCATCCTCCAAACCCGTACCCTCAAATCCTACATCACCCCGCTCCTCCAAGCGGACGCCAAATCCTACACCATACCGCAGGACTTCCTCGCGCGCAACGCCACCTTCTTCCAACCGGCCGCGACCCTGACCCGCCCGCCTTATACGCCGGCCTCCTCCCCGTCGGCGACTTATCCGTCCACCGCCGCCGCGATCCCGCTCTCCGCCCTCCACACGGCCGCCACGGCTTTCACTCTTGTGCCTCCCAGCCACTGGACGCTCGACACGCACCGCGCCAATATCGCCGCCTACGATGGGTCGTCCGCCGTAACGTCGGAAGAGCAGCACCAGCACCAGCAACCAGAAAACGAGGCCGCCCGCAAAGCAGCGGACAAGTTCTTCAAGAAGGAGCTGTACCACTACCTGCGGTGGGCACTGTCTGGCGGGGCGCCGGGCCCGGGGATCCCGGAGACGATGGTTGTGCTGGGACGGGAGGAGACGGTGCGGCGGTTGCAGGACGCCAAGTCTTTGACGCTGGATTTGGTCCCGAACCGTGGGGTGAAGCGGTATAAGGGGCCGCAGGAGTCGGCGGCAGCAGCGGCAGCAGCGACTCAGCCCAAGGATAGTTCGTGGATGGGGTCGCTTGCGCCCAAGAGTTCCTGATATCATCTTTCTGTGGTAGGTCTAGGGGTTACTGGAAAGGATAGGAGATGAGCCGTGGGACTGAATGGTACCTAGGCACCCGCCCTTGTCAAGGACTGGGTTCAACGCGGTCGGTGGATGTATGCACGTATGTGTATGATAGATAGGTTGTAGACTAGACAGGTGTCTTTCTGTATGTAAATTTAAACTATCCACACTTTTACTGTCTTTCCGCTGTCTTATTCATCTACGCCCTCCCTTCCCTTACCCTCCCTCCAAGAAGACCCAAAACCGAGACCGAGAATCGGAGCTGAGCTGAGTTGTCTCGGGGGTTAGGACCGTGTGGATCCTCCGGGGAAGCCCCACAACATAAACCACCACCAACCACCACAAGTGTGTATAGTTCTTAGATCAACTACGCATAGAAAGTATACCTGATCTATTTATTAATGTCAATGCGAATCCTACAGCTGTCTCGGATAGTGAAGCTCTCCGCCTACCAAGCCCATTCATCGGTAGCTCTGGCTGTTCAGGTGAATATACACTCAGTAAGAATCCATTCCCTATTAATGTATACAATATCAGTGAACGTGTATCCTCATTCATTGGGGATTGTAAAATCATATCCATACACATAAAAGAAAAGAGCCACCTTCCCTGGACTCCATCTCCTTTCGTTCCTCTCTCCAAGCAAGCCCCCATCCTTCTGCAAAATCAGAAACGCCAACCCCAATGTTTGATATCCTGGATTCATTCCCATATGACAAGGCTTTCCCAGAAAAGCGGCTCCGTTTACAATCCGCAGCTATCGATTGAACGAGATCGAGCACTATATCTACCTATTATACAGAACTCAACTCGTGAAGCCGAGAATTTGTTCCGCAGAATCCGAATCAAAGGATACAAGAATTCGCAAACCCATTTCCACTCATTGAGTTATGCTACACGAACGGGCTGGATCCACCGGGAAAGATTGAAGGATGGGATGGGAATATAGTTGTGCTTCCGTCACGCCTACATGACCTTTCTGCATGGACTGTGAGTGTTTCGTCTGTAGTATGTCTTCATGGCTTAGACTAACCCTAATCCTAGATCGATCGGCCCTAAAGTAGCCTTGCTGAGAGAATCAGTGAGCGTCGCAAACTCCAGATCTTTACTAGTTTTGCGCAAAGGCTGACACTACCTGTGTCCAGATTTACACGCCGACAGTTCAGGTACTGGAGCGACTTTATCTAGATCTCAAATACTCGTCCTTTTCGAGGAGATAGTTCAAGCATCCATACTTCTACGCGCTGGAGGAGCCACAGCCTACACTGATGAACCTGGCTGGGCCCAAGCCACAAGCCGCAACGGTCTTCCGTACCCTAACTCATTCGATTGACCACAGCTGAATGAATCCTGCTGGATGGTTCTCGAAAGGTTTTCAGAGAGCGAAAATCAATTTGAAGCATACCCGCGAAGGGAGAAAAATCTTGATCGCATCGAAAGCCAGGTAGGCCCCTGGAAGCTCGGTATCAAGACGAGTTCTACGGACGATTCCACGGACAAGTCTTCAAGGTGGACGGGTATTGGATACCACTCATCAGCGAATGGTCCAGCCGGTTCCGGTAAAGTTCGAGTTGACTTCTGCATTCCAGACACGTGTTGGGCCATTGAGTTCTCTTCGAGATAGTGATCGATCGCCTTGAGTGGTCCCTGAAAGCTCAATACCATGACGATTTCTACGGACAATTCCACAGACAACTCTTCAAGGTGGACGGGCACTGACTGGCGTACAACTTATCAGCGAATGGCCAAGGACCAGTGAAGGTCGAGCTGATTTTTACATACCCAAAGACCGTTGGGCTATTGAGTTTTTTTTCGTGATAGCAGTCGATAGTGATCGCCTTGAGGAACACATCGCTGGATTCTATCCGGCAGGGATGTATGATGGCTGCCTGATGAGAGTGTTGAAGAATGGATTATTGTTAATTGCATCACCTCTTCTAAACCACGTCATCGTGGGTTTACCTTGTCTACCTGTTGACTTACATCCCACTTGTCCCGCTCAAATCCCAGTAGCAAGCACATAGTGAGACATGCCTTTTCACTACTGGGCTTACCAAACAGTGACTATTCTCAATTGGCTTGGAATACTGTACTGGTGGGCAAGGAGTGGAGTGGTGTGACCTCCAATTAGTCTCGACAACTAGAAATAGCTAGGTAGAATGCAAAAGGACTGTGGATCATCGCTATCACAAATCATTTGCGAATACCCTGCAAATTTGTCATGGCCAGGAATCACAGTAGCTTTACCGGGTTAGAGTTCCCACGGAACCAATATTGTCTCTGCATTGACTTCCAAACAAATTCAAGTATGAATGTATTGAATCACAAACTAAAAAGCTAATTAAACCAGTGGCGCAAGGCTGATATTAGAACCAAATCAGAAACGACACAAAGGAGAAAAAAGCGGGTTGCATGTCAGGCGACGGGTACACGATATCACATACAAAGCAAGACAGCCATACCAAGAAGGTAGTAAACAGAGAGAGGGACAGAGCTCGCAAGTATAAGACAAGCAAAATCCTCCATAGACAGTTGCAGTGGTCACCATGAGGAAGTCATTGGGATGCTATGTAGTCTCACAAAGGAAAGACACCCCCAATATCGACTATGTCCTAGTAAGAGAAGGTGGTTGCAGCAGTACTCAAACAGAAGATAACATAACCATAGTACAAGAAGTCGAGTGGTTTGGCTCCAAATATGATAGAGAGCTTTTTGAGGAGTGCAACACGTAAGGGTGCAACTCGTGACGGCATCCAAGTCATGTCGTTCGTTGTTTAGTAAATGGATTGTGTTGGGCTGGGACCTCGATCACGCAGTGAAGTGGGTCGGTCGATAGGCATCGCAGATGGTCTGGACACCACAACAAGTAAAGTTCAAAAGGCTGAAGCAAACAGAACGCAACAACAGCATAACGGCGTGGTATTATCTCGAAGAATTTCAACAAAAGAAGATTAGGGGCGTTGAGCGGCACTTTATTACATTGCCTTCAGAAAGGGCATGGAAGCTCAAGCGAGAGACTGCCGGGAAGGATCGGCAGGGGAACAGGAAAATATCAGAAGAGCCCGATGGCCGTGTTTTTGGCTCACGATAAGTGTGTCGAGTAGGTGGAGCAAGCGATGGGCCCTTTGATGCTTCAATATGGCTCCATATCATCCGTCCACTCATTGTCGCTTCCACCTGCATGCATCATCTGTCTATGCTGGATGTCAGCAGGTTCGTCAGGGCTAACACTTCGAATGCCTTTCGCTTTCTTCCCTCCGAGCGATAGAACTGGAGTTTCTTCAGGGGCCAACAGGCGTTTCCCATGAGCCGCACGAAGTTTAGCGTAATAGACATCGCTAGCATCGGCTTCCGACTCATCACCAGAATCAAAGGTTTCCCAGTTCTCTGATCCGGTGGTAGTTGCCGTAATGACAGTTGACGTACTAGACACTTGTCGGGGGGCTGGAGCGGGGGGCGGGGCTGCGCGCTGCAGATAGGGATTGGGTTTAGGGAATCCTTGCATGGAGGAGGATAACGATGAGGCCGATGAATGCGATGATTGAGAAAACCCAGTGGACCGCTGAGAGAACGCCGACGAGCTGACGAAGGAACGCTGGTTGCGGTCATCGTATACGTCTTCAGGGCTGACCGGCCGGACAAAGGTATTCGACAACGCGCTAGCGCTCCGTGGAGGGTCGAAGAGATAGGACATGCGCTCCTCTCGCGATTCACCGCCAGTCAAGGCCCGCATTCTGGGTGGAGGCGCGCGAGGTGCTGGGATTTTGCCGTTGATGGTGCTCGAGGAATAGGCCCCAGGAACTGCGCGGCGATTGGGGGAGTTGTTTCCAAGAGGCATGTTCCCAAGTGGAACTCGGGCTGGGATCTTGGAGGGAGACTTAGTACCCGCTCTGGAAGGCGCTCGCGAAGGGCCGATGGTGTTGTACTTTGTTGGAGGGCGGTTCCCAGTGGGGGTCTTGCTTGTGGAGCGTGGGGGTGGGGCCCCTCTCATCACGCTCGCAGGGCGCGATGGTGGCTGCATCTGGCCAGTGCTCCGCTTGGTAGCACTAGCCGGGGCAGCGGAGGGAGTCTTGGATCGTGGAGGAGGTTTGGCAACGACTGGGGTGAGCTCGTCCAGATATCTCTCTCCGTGGATGAGGAACGGCCGGCCGTAATCTTCTTCCCACTTCTCCAGCTCTTTCCGGAGATCAACCTCAACTTTCGGCAATTCTTTGGCGATTCGCTTTCGCATCTTCTCTTCTCTCAATAGCTTGCCTGGATCGCGTCTTTCCCCCTTCGCGCCACGCGCCATGAGACGGGAAGCATCTTGACTGGAAATAGCGAGAGCCTCTCGTTCCGCCAAGAGGCTCCGGTGCTTGTCAATGAGTGCCAAAGCTGGCGCACGCTGTGCCTTCAGGGTCTCCAGTCGCGCGATCTCGCCTTCATGGGCCTCAAGGAGAGCATCACTGAACACGTCGGAAAAAGCAGGGGTGAAATCGATCATCTCCTCTTCCGAGAAATATAGCGCGTCCCATAGCTCCTGCAACCGAACCCGAGCATCCTCAACGAAGAGGTGCAGGTTCTGGCTCTTGAGTTCGTTGAGACGACCCAATTCTTCCTCGAACTCGTTTATAGTGCGAAGGCCACAGCCACGGTTCGCAGCGAGGAATTCCTTGCGATCGCCCTCCTCGATGCCGAATCGTTCCCAGAGTGCTTCCACCGCGGTCCTCAGGTCCTTTAGCTTGCGCTCCCGACCTCTCTTCTCTTCCAGCAGCTTCTCGCGTTTCGCCCTCAGATTGTTAAGATCCGACTCGTGGAGACCAAGTTGCTCAGGCGCCTCCCGGTAATATTTGACAATGTTCGTGTCGGTCTGCACCTGGGGAGTGCCGAGCTCAGCCCACAGCTTGATGATCTCCTCACAAGTGGTCTTGACGAATTCCAAGCGTCGATGATATTCTTCGTAGACTCTCGTAAACTCGTCGTCCAAAGCGGTGACATAGGACGGGGAAAGGTCGAAGCTCGGCGAAATCGTGGTTCCCGGTGCTGTCGGCGGCAATTCGATGGTGACAAATGTTGCTTCGAGATGCGACGCGTAGGATTCAAGGGCCTCTACCAGTTCTTTTTACACCAGTCAGTCCGACAGATCTCCTATTTTCGCGCGAAAAACAATAGAGCAAACTTACTCCTCACTTGCTCGAAACGCTCCTTGTGTAATTTGCTCAACGCGCCGTGCTCCTCGCGCAGGAACGCCAAACAACGGTTGAGCGGGTAGCTGACGCGCAAGGCATTGTGATCGAGCTTGTACTGTCCATTGGCCTTCTCATCCACCAGGGAGTGTTCCATATGTTGAATGGCGGTGATGAGTCGCTGCGCCTCTTCCTCCATCTCCTTCTTCTCACTGATTGTAGTCGAAGATTTAGCCGCCCGTTCTTAGCAAAAACAGCAGGGTGAATTCAATTGATTCGTTTCTCATCGCGCAGTGTGTGTTACTTACGTGTCCACGAGTTTGAGGTGGTTGTTCAGCGTTTCCGACAAAGCACTGAAGAGCTGGAAGGGGGGTTCGGTCATGTCAGTCGCAAATGATCACCATAGGGAGAATTGATGCGGATGGGGGCCAACGAACCTTTGCCTCACGCGCGTCGCGCTCGTGGCTCGGAACACCGATATCATCGTAGATACCATGTAGTTCCGACACGATAGTGTTGACCTGGGTGGTCAGGTAGCTGGTATCGACGGCCATTGCGAATGAGATGGTCCGCCCAAGCCCAGGTGGATCGGGTGATGTGCAAGCGCCGGGTATGAAGTTTGCTTTAAAGCGATTGCGATTTTACGCGCAACCCACTTGACGGAGCCGATCGCCTTGGAGCGAACTCGCGATCCACCGTCATATAAGATCTGCGGCGACAATGCGCCTTCAGCTGTCAGGATTTGCCGCGGAAGGACCGCAACAGAGTCTGCAAGGCGGACAGGGCAGTACGGGAAAAGAAAGGAAAGGAAAAGAAGGGATCACAGAATGTGGAATGGCATCTGCAAGAACCAGACACAACCCGTATATTTCATTAACGAGTCCACGGCTGCAAGCAGATGCAAGGGTGACTGGGGTAGGTGTGGTGTGGTGTGGATGTGGATGTGGATGTAGATGGGGGGGGGGGGGGGAAAAGGGGAGGAATAGAGCGGGGGGGGGAAACAAAAAGGGGGGACGGCCCCGCCTGACGGCTGGCGGGCC